>PVKM010015607.1:0-27718 GCA_004027735.1 Carollia perspicillata
AATTCTTCATTATTTGTAATAGATTACTTGCCACACAATTCCCAGCTGTTAGGACCCCAGGGCTGAGAGCCAGAATGGGAGCTATTTGTGTTCATAATTCCTTACTTAACGTAATCCTACAGAGGTGATCATAGCCATTAAAAAATAAAGAGAGGCAGCTTCAATATTCGAGACACAGTTAGGAGAAAGACTTGGGAAAGGTTTGCAATTATTATTCCATAAAGATCTAGTCTGAATACCACTTTATCCATATTTGATTTCCTCCATCTAATATTTAAAACCACCCCTTCATATTTGTAGAATGAAAAGCAGAAATCTAAATAGCTCCAACATTATTTCCCTAATTCCCATAGCCTGCACTGCTCGGATGTCAGTCTCTAAATTTCTAACACAAATGGACAGAAGACACAATCATTTTGCATGACTCTGAAATGAAGTATTCCAGTGGAACACAGAGAAACAGTTAAGTTTTGAAGAGCTGTGAAACTGGAGAGGGGGTTGTTCTCTAAATCTACCAACCAGAGACCAAGAAGGAATTGTCTGCTGGAGATTCCCCCCTCTCTCTTTCCCTTTCCCTCTCCATCTTTCTCTTCCCCCCTTACCCCCTCTGCCTCCCTCCTTTCTCCCCACCCATTTTCACCACACCCGCCTGTCAATTTCATCACAGATATTTGAATGGGTTTTCTAATCTGCTCCCAGATTGATCCGTTAATTAAGTTGATCTCTATGAGCTTGTTAGAGAGCCAGGTCTTGTCTTTTCGCGTTACATGGTTCCCAGTGAACGCCCTTTCCTGTGGTGTGCTTATCAGAGGCACCCAGGATGATGAGAATTTATAACTCATATTTTATCCTGCATACCAAGTGATTTTTTCAATGTAAAGTTGGATTTTATCTCTTCAGCACACTCACTGCAAATACATTGTGCAGCCTCTTGCTACCAGGTCAGAATTGGATGGGTTTCTGTTATTCATTTACTATTTGTCATTTTAAAATATGAAATTCTTGGTCTCATGCAGAATTGTTATAGATCCGCTTTACCCATTTGCTTTGTGGATCAGAATGAAACTGATAAATAATGTGGATGTTTCTTACGGTAATTGACTGTGAGGCCACATGCATGGCTCGTGGCTGCTGTGTGAGGTCGCCCCTGGGATCTGGTCGTGTGAGCATTATTGATAACCGGAATTACTTTAGGAGGAAGTGAGGCCAGTGTCCTGGGGACTATCAAACTTCCTCCGAGGGGCTTCTAACCGCTTGCAGACCATTATCTCATCAGTTCTCAAAATATCCCAGAGAAGAGGAAGGGAAGGAAGATGCTAATGAGGCAATGGAATCGTATAATGAAATAGTCACTTCCTTGTCTACTGTCCCCAATCCCTGAGCCTAGATGCAGAAACTGAGGCAGAGGGGCTGAAAGTGCTGGCCCATGTTCTCCAGAGAGAGTCAGCGGCAAAAGTCAGACAGTGAGATGGAAGGGTGCCACCCAGCAAGCTGTCTTTTTTTTTTTTTTAATGCCTAAATAAGGGCTCAGTCTCTCACTTAAGTAAACAGCCACTCTTTCTATTCAAACCAGCATTGATTGTGGACAGCTGGGAAGTCAGAAATGTGCTGAGATGAGGCTGGGCCCTGGGCCGTGCTAAAGCCATAGCCGGGCTCTCAGAAGTGGGCGCTTCGGGGTCCAGCTGGCCTCTTCTGCTGACTCAGTGCTTTGCTGATAAGTTCAATTCAGTTGGTTCAAATCTTTATAGACACACACGCCATATTAAGCTGAACTCATTTGGCCTAACTCCTCAGGTTTTTTTATTTTTTTTACTAAGGCCTGTGAGGCAGTTTCCTTAGAGAACTGCTTTGATAAAGACTTTTCATTTTTAGAGAAGCTGATTTGGTTTAAGTTTCTTCTCTGCTTTAAAATTATGATCCTTGCCCTGGCCAGGGGGCTCAGTTGGTTGGAGTGCCATCCCACACACCAAAAGGCTGTTGATCAATGTTTCTCTCTTTCCCTCTCTCTCTGAAATCAATAAAAACATATCCTTGGGTGAGGATTAAAAATAATTAAATTAAATTATTACCCTATATCCTATTGAAAGGTATTCAGAGAATCGCCTAAGAGGACACTTTTGGGTCCTTTCTTTTAGTATGTAAGGGCTTCTGCTTGTGGAACCCACGGTCCCCACTGCCAGTGCACTCAGCTGGCTCTGGGCTGGCTCTGAGGTCCCCCGTGTTCCTCTGCTCAATTTCTGCAGACTTTATGCTCCTTCCTCTAGGTTCTATAAAATCTTCCTTCTATGGAAAAAATGGGGACTAAGGTGCCAATGGCTGCTAAAACATAGGTCAAAGGAATAAATTGTTAATTGTGGAATTGCATGCATGTATGAGATTTGTGAGAGGAGGGAGTCATGGCATCCCACCAGGCAGTCCACTTGGAAAGGTCAACCCCACCGGGGAAAGATAGCAGCATTCTTGAAATAACACAGGTGCTGTTGCTTCCCCCTTCAAGTCAGCCTATTCAAGGGGTTTGAAGTTGAGAATGAATACATGGAACTCATTTATTCATTCAACAGGCACAAACGTGAATAAGTAATGGTCGCTTATATTAGGGAGCTCACAGACATGTAAACTAATGACTGCAGCACGTGGTGGTAATAAGAAGCAGAACAGAGGTAGATACACAAAACAGAAATTTCTGACATACAAGTACAAGTGTTTGATGAGTTTGTAAATAATCAAAATCCAAGGAGACATTCATATGCTGTAAGTCCTGGGTGAAACTAGCAGGAATAACATTTAATAGATGTAAATGTATGGTCCAGAATACATTGTTAAAGATCGGTGGCATCATTGAAGAGCAGGGAAATACATCGACACTGCATGGTGGACAAGAGCACAGACAATGGAGTCAGTTTGGTCTGAGTGCCAATCATGCCTCTGCATTTGCTTCTTCTGTGATCACAGACAGGTTTCATCACCTCTCTGTGCGGCAGGGTCCTCGTCAAAGTAATGATAGGTCCCACCCAAAGGACTGTTGGGAAGAATAAATAAAATAATACATCTCAACTGTTTAGAAAATTGCCTGGCAATAAAATTGGCCCTCGGTAAGACTGAACAACCATTATTACTGCTCACAAAGATTTCTTTTACAAAAGTGAGAAGAAAGATCCCCAACTTTTGTTTTACAGCTTACAAATGCAGTCAGCAGTTTTCTGATCAGCTCACTGGGTTGTGTACTGGTCTCCAAAAGGGATAGGAAGCAACAAGGCAGATCAATACTTTAGACTGGATATTCTGTCTGGAAGAAGAAAGTGGTGGTGTCAGCCTTGGGCTCTTGATAAGCAAGAAGAGAAACCTGGATAGGGTTGGACGCAAATGCAAACTCTGAGAAAGACAAATATCAAGAGGACCAGAAAAAACAGGCCCACTGTGTACTTCCATGACTTTTGGTCATGCAAGAGAGGACTCCTCCTGACAGCGAGATGATCTCAAAAATGATTTCATTTTCTGCAATCACAACAGATTCCGAGGAGGTAGGAAACAGGGAAGTCCTGGAAAATTCAAGGTGGCTGGGATGAACTTAACAAGCTCAGGTTTGAAAAAGACTTTTGCAGAAAATTGAGAAAAAGCAAACAGCCAAGAGCAATTCCCAGAGGAGCGTTGAGAAGGTGAAAGTCTAAAAGGTACTGAGATGAGCAAAAACTTGTCAGGAACACAAGAAAGGCTTATACATGTTCCAGGAAAGATCAGGGCAGGAGAAACAGACCCAGAGCTTGGAGTAGATGGTGAAACTCTAGATGGTCTAGAGAAGGCAGAGTTCTGAGAGACCTGCTCTTGTTTATTTTCTCTGCCAAGGAGAATGATAGGACATTCAAGAAAGAATGGGCATTGCTAAGTGACAGTGGAGGCCAGTGAACTTTGAAGCAACATGAAGCTATTCTAAATAACTGCAGGTCTCTGATATGTATTATAACACTTAAATAAAATTCTGTGAGATATTATTTTACAGAGAGATTAAAAAACATCCCCAAGGGCACACTGAGATTCAATTGGAAACTGGGGACTTGAACCCTGGAATATCTGATTTCAAAGCCACTACTCTTTCAATGAGACTGAAAAGCTGAAGTGGGAGGGAGGGACAGAGAACACATGGGATAAAGTCATCAGAGTCCAAAATGATGCTGTCAGGGGTATAGTTTAAACTCAACAGGAAGCAATTTAACAGGGTAAAGTTAAGACTGGAGTATAGCCTCCCCAGCCCCACCCCTCCTGAAAAACCCTGTACAAGTACAGGGCGGGGTAGACGTGGCTTCAGAGGAGCCTGTGCAATCACAGACCACAGTGTGATGTGGCAGCTCCGAAAGCAACACAGCCCCACTAATTAGATTTTAGTCCATCTTGAGAGAATATCATAGCGAAAATGAGATTTGGAACAAGAAAAAAAAAAGAGTTATGTCTGCTGTCTAGAGCCATTAGTGTAATGCTGATGGATTAGAGAGAGAAGGCAAATTTCCTCGCCACTATTTTTTGCCTGTCTTCACCATCAGGAAAACACTGGGACTACAATGCACCAACTGCTATGAGAGAGAAATGTGACAAAAGAGTAGGTGGCTGTCACTTTTTGGACTCATTCTTTAATTGGGATGTAGGCAAACTTCTAAGGGAAAGCAACAGGGAAAGGAATCACATAAGGAAGAAGTGAAGAAAGAAGGTGGGGATGTTTGGGAAGATATGACTTTAAAAGTCATATTGACTGGTCTTGACACACTGAAAGAGCCATCTTTGTGAGAAAAGCACATGTCTACTAATTCTCCAGGACAGAGGTTTTCAAACTTGTTTGGCTATTACCTATAATAAAAATGACATTTTATACCTCATATTTGTTTCTTGACTTCCAGCCAAGATGAAGTCTAAGGTAGAAACACTTTGCTTCCTCCCACAACCAAAAGAAGGACAACAGCAAATTTAAAAACAAAAAACAACCAGAACGGCCAGAAAACCGAACTGTATGGAAGTCTGACAACCAAGGAGTTAAATGAGAAATATTCATCCAGATTGGTAGGAGGGGTAGAGATGGGCATCCAGGACAGAGAGGACACACAGCAAGGTGGTGGCTGGAGGATCAGGGGACCCACATTTGTATGTGGATAAACCAGAAGGAACAACTGGGGAGCAAGACAGACCGCCCAACCCTGCGTTCCAGTGCAGGGAAATAAAGCCTCAAAACCTCTGGCTGTAAAAACCTATGGGGATTGCGGTGGTGGGAGAAACCCCCAGCCTCACAGGAGAGGTCAATGGAGAGACCCACCTGGGAATGTACCCAAGCCTACCCACCTGGGAATCAGCACCAGAAGTGCCCAATTCGCTTGTGGGTAGTGAGGAAAATGACCAAAAGCGGGGAGAGAGCTGAGCAAGTGGCATTATTCCCTCTCTGATCCTCCATAGCATACAGCACCACAACACAGTGGTGTGGGTTGCTCCACCCTGGCAAACACCTAAGGCTACACACCTTACTATGTAACAGGTGCAGGAGACAAAGAAATATGGCCCAAATGAAAGAACAGATCAAAACTCCAGAAAAAGAACTAAGCAATGATAAGATAGCCAACCTGTCAGATACAGAGTTCAAAACACTGGTAGTCAGGATTCTTACAGAAATGATTGAGTATGGACACAAAATAGAGGAAGAAGTGAAGGCTATGAAAAGTGAAATAAAGAAAAATATACAGGGAACCAACAGTGAAGGGAATGAAACTGGGACTCAAGTCAATGATTTGAAACAGAAAGAAGAAATAAACATTCAACCAGACCAGACTGAAGAAACAAGAATTCAAAAAAATGAGGAGAGGGACGACTTTAAATGTCCCAACATCTGAATCATAGGGGTGCGAGAAGGAGAAGAGGAAGAGCAAGAAATGGAAAACTTATTTGAAAAAACAATGAAGGAAAACTTTCCTAATCTTGCAAAGGAATTAGACTTCCAGGAAGTCCAGGAAGTTCAGAGAGTACCCAAAAAATAGGACCCAAAGAGGAACACATCGAGACACATCATAATTTCATCACCCAAGATGAAAGATAAGGAGAGAATCTTAAAAGCAGCGAGAGAAAAGGAGATAGTTACCTAAAAAGGAGCTCCCATAAGATTATCAGCTGATTTCTCAAAAGAAACCTTGCAGGCAAGAAGGTGTTGGAAAGAAGCATTCAAACTCATGGAAGGTAAGGACCTCCATCCAAGATTGCTCTATGCAGCAAAGTTATCATTCAGAATGGAAGGGCAGATAAAGTGCTTCCAAGCTAAGGACAAGTTAAAGGTGTTCATCATCACCAAGACCTTATAATATGATATGTTAAAGGAACTTATCTAAGAAAAAGAAAAAGATTAAAAATGTGAACAGTAAAATGACAACAAACTCACAACTATCAACAACTGAACCTAAAAACAAAAGCAAACTAAGCAAACAACTAGGACAGGAACAGAATCACAGAAATGGAGATCACATGGAAGGTTATCAGTGGGGAGAGAGACAGGGAGAATGGGGGAAAAGGTACAGGGAATAAGAAGCATAAATGGTAGGTAGAAAACAGACAGGGGGAGGATAAGAATAGTATGGGAAATGTAGAAGCCAAAGCACTTATATGTATGACCCATGGACGTGAACTAATGGGGGGAGAATGCTGGTGGGAGTAGGGGCTCCAGAGCAGAGGGAGATAAAGGGGAAAGAAAAATGGGACAACTGTAATAGCATAATCAATAAAATATACTTTAAAAAGAATTAAATTTTATATTTCAACCAATAATATACATAAATATACGTATATAACTGAAACAAGCCTTCCAGAAAACATTATCTTTACTATGTTCAACTCACTTTGATCTATTCTATTTTATTCTATTTTTTTTATTAAAATGCTGGTTGAGCCCATTACATGGATTTCCTGACTTATAAATAGGTTGAAATACATAGTTTAAAAGTCCTTGTCCTAGGGGTAAGATCTAGGACCCGCTGATGGGAGCTAGGAAATGCTAGCTGTTGCTTCAGCATCACGAAGAGCTTGTAGCAGGCAGAGGCGAGGAACACGGCACTGGCTTCCACAGGAAGCCGGGGTTTCCACTTCTTGCAGCACTGAAGCTCAGGTTGAATGACGGCATGGAGAGAGCGGTGCAGGAAGGACTCAAACACCAAATGTGGACTGAGTTTAATCACCCAGCAGGCCCATTCCATTTCTGAGATGCTGAGGGCGGATTAGCGGAATTGGCTGCTAAAGAGTTCCTGCCCCTTAGGTCACGTTAATAGAAACATGGAGTACATTGTTCGGGAGGTGGGGGAGGCATCGCTCCCTGCTGTTCGGAACCAGTCTGGGAACACATCTGGACATGTATTTTTGAAGCTATTCTATCATTTGTTCATTTCTCCAACACACACTAATGGTGTGTTTAGTACAAACCAAGCACTGAGCTAGGTCTGGGGGTACTGATACAGCACAGGTCTCATGGAGCTCGCTGTCTAGCGAGGAAAGATTATTATTCAATACATGTTTTTGGAGTGCCTATCTGTCAGTCACTGCTTTAGGTGCTGGGATGGATCAGTGCACCAGTGCAAAAGACTGATTTTTAAAAATCCCTGCCCTAACACCCTGTGGAGTTTGTAGATTATACCCAACAGGCACACACATATAACTGATCAATTCTGATTAAGGAAGGCACAGAGAACGCAGATAGGGTACCAGTCCAGTGCAGGAGGCGGGGAGGTGTTCCTGAGGAGGTGGCATTAAAAACGAGTTTTGCTGGCTGCAGGGAGAGTGGGAGAGGAGGGTGGGAGGAACGTTCCAGACAGAGGAAATAGTGAGCGCCTGAGGATATGAAGGAAGGCTGCTGGGTTGCTGGGATGCAGGTGAGGAAGGAGGGAGCTGACCCCACAGTGGGAAGGGGGCCTGGATTCTAGGGGCCAGGGGAAACCGTTAGAGGGCTATAAAGATGAAGAGGGACATAGAGATCTAGAGAGCTGGAGAAACAGGGAGAGAGATGGAGAGGGTGATTCGAGAGATGTGCGGGGTGTGGAATCAGCAGGACTCGGTGGGGGCGAGCTGGAGGGAGGCGGCAAGGAAGCCTCCCGTGTTACTGGAGCAGCTAGTGGTGATGGTGGGTGGGGATGAGCCCTGTTCGTGGAGACAAGGCCAGGGGAGAAGGAGCTGTGGGTGGCGGAGAGGATGAGGTCAGTTCGAGACGTCTTTGCTCATGCAGCTTCGTCTCCTTGAAATACCACCATCCCACTTGTCTGCTGGGAGAGTGCTTGTCCTCCAACACTCCAACACCCACCAAGCCTTTCGTAACCCTCCTCTTTCCCACTTTGTCTCCCAGTTCTTCCCATACAAACTTTCAGCACTGACTCAACCATACTTTCTCACCCTTGTTTGTTCACTTGTCGTCATGGTAATGTGCCTGAGTGTTTTCTGCCAGCCAGGGACTGTTCTGGGCTCTTTACGTGGATTGTCTCATTGAATCCTCATGAGAGCCCTTTCAGTCAATACCATACTCTGTCCATTTCACTAGGAAACTGAGGCATGGCAGGCCACATAAGTTCCCAAATGACTGTGGCACGCTGCTGGTAAGGGCAGAGCCAGGACCAGAGCCCAGGCAGTCTGGTTCCAGGGTCCATGCCCTTAGCCATGGTATGTGTCCTCCCTGTTTCCCACTGCACTGTACATCCTTGGAGTTAGAAAACACCTGATATAATTTTTTTAAAATAAAGAAACACACTTAGAGCTCTAATCACCAAAATAAGAGAAGTATACATTGAAACTTATAACTGAAACCAAAATAAGCAGCCATCTAGATTTTTTCCCCTACTAATTCCAGAAATTTTGTGATTTGAACACCTTGCAAGATGTAACCATCATTACAGAATTTTTTAGTTAGATCTGGTCCTACCTCCTAATTTTAAAGATGAGGAGACGGAGGCACTGAACACGGGAATGGCAGCGGCTGGAGTCTGCGGTGGCGCTCACCAGGGGTGGGGCCAGGTCCTGCGTGCGTCGGACTGTGATTCCAGTGCTCTCGAGAGAGCTGAGCTGGAGGCTTCCTCGGGTGGGTGTTCCCCTCTGCCTGTCACCTACTCTTGACCATGAGCCCTCCTAGTCCTCTATGGGCTGTTTACTCCAGGCACACAGTCACTAGAAAGCAACCTACCCCGTTACGAGGATTGTCGTTTGTCCACTGATGTGTCCCGGCACCCTAGGTCGTGCCGCCACATCACTGACTTCAAAGTGCGTGTTAGACGGATGACGGTTCTTGGGTGCACCCCAAGCCTTCCTGACTCAATGGCTTCAAATTCGATATTTTCTCACTGACAAAAAGACTCAATTCTCTCCAACTCTTCAAAACCGATCCCATTCTTGAAGTTCAAGCTCAAATTTCCTTTTGTGAAATCTTTCTGAAATGCCCCCTTCCCTTCCTCTGAGTTCTTCCTGAAACTCAATGGCTCTGAGTTTCATTGTGGCTGTTTTTGTCATTGTTGGGTTTTTATTTGTTTGCCTCTCTCTTTAAAACATGCCAGTGCCTACCCACAGCACATGGGCTGTAATGGGTCCTTGAGAAGGCTTGTTCGGGTGGGTCAGTGACATGAGAACACCGTCCACATGTTCAAAGTGAGGGTAGGATTGCCAGTGTAACTCTAAAGTAGGGGCCGCCAAAATTGTTCTGTAAATATCTTAGCCTGTGTAGTCTCTGTCGCAGCCACTCAGCTCTGCCTTTGCAGTGTGAAAGCAACCACAGCCGATACACAAGGAGTAAAACTCCTTGTATGGCTGTCTCGGTGAAACTTGACGGATTTTGAAGTTCGAATTTTATATAATTTTCACGTCATGAAATACTATTTAAAAATCATTTTCTACTATTTAAACATGTAAAAACCACACTTAGCTCGCAGACTATAAAGCCAGGCATTGGCGTGGATTTGGCCTGTGGGCCGCAGCTCGCCGACACCTGCTCTGGACGGCAGGCCTGGGGCCAGTGGGCGGGGGTGGCTTTTGAGTCCATGGAGGTCACTTCAGCTAGAGATGCCCTTCAGCTGGAGAGGCTGCTTTCACGGAGCTTTTGCAGCAGAGGTCTGGGGATCAACTGGGGAGATCCAGAGGAGAGCCTGCTGGGGGTGGGGCAGGGGCAGGAGGTGGGTCACGAGTTGCCCTTTCCTCCACCAGAGTCCACTCAGAGGCTTCGGGGTGAAACCACCACAGCCCCGTTGACTGCAGGGGAGGTCATGCCAAATTTGGGAAAAGATATAAGTTATAGAGCAGCTTATAAGAAATGATGCTTCATGTATTCAAGGACATTCGGCGATCAAATGAACACTTAACAAAGAGCTGTCAATAACCCATTGGGATTGCCTTTTGTATTTTTCAAAGCGTTTTCTGTTACATTACCTCCACGGATCTACCCAGGAGCCCCTAGGAGACAGACAGCCCCATTTTACAGGTGAGGGCAGGAGGCGCCACTGTCTGAGACGGTAGGGCACCTGGCCCGAGCTGCACGCTGCAGCCTCCGTGGCTCTGCCCGTGGGTGGATATAATGGCAGCTTTATATTTTGTATCAAGGGTGTGTTACAGAGTTCGAAGAATCTCATTTATATTGTAGGAAGAATAAACATTTCTAATTCCAGCTTATTTTTAACCCCTGAGAATCTACTAGAAACATGTCCACATACCCAGATGAGCAGGCAGAGTTTGTGAAACTACTTGCACAGTATGGCAAGAGTTCGTTAAAAACGACAGGCCAGAATACCCGTCTTCACCCTGTTCCCTCATGTCAGGATGAGAGGGTGTTTCCACCGTGTTTTCTTCTGTAGGAAAGCAAACTTTTCCCCTCATAGGTGACATAAAGTTAACATTAGCCCTGCCCAAGTCTCAAGGACCAGAAATGCATTTAAATTAGAAATGTTTTGCAAGGCCCGAAATTCTTCACTCCAGTAATTAGTGGTTTATAGAAATCAGCGAGAGCGATTCCGATGTGGGAGGGGAGTGAATCCAGTAGCCTGGAGGTGGTTTTGCTTCCTCCTTGTCCCAGAAAGTGTGATGTGGGGGAAACACAAGAAACAACAGCCAGCATGCCCTATCGATTTGGGGACAAATCTGCTTTATTCCCCCTCAACTTGGGGGTCCCATCAGCATCCCTGCCAAATCACGCTTTGTCACAGCCAAGGGTGCCTTGGCAAACTTTTTAAATTTCCTTAGAGCAACTTCCTGGTTCTTAATTAGGCCTTTTATTCCTAGATGTCTATATTTAACTATGCTCTGTTAAGGCTGACCCCTTTTGGATACTGCCAAAAACTTCAGGGAGGTGGCGGGTGAGTCTAGACAGGGCGATTATTCAGATCGCTAAGTTCTCCCAACCTTATTCTTAAAGTGAGACAGTTCCGAGGAAATGTCCGGTTATAGAGGGACGCCTGCCTCAGTTCAGGAGATAGCTGCTCCGGGCTCTCCTTCCCTTGGCCCGGGGAGGCAGACAGCACGCGCTTCACCCGGGGAAGGAGGCGGGCCAGCACTGGCGGTTTCACCTGTGAACTTTGCGGAGTGGAGGATGGAAGGGAAATGATGTGGGGGACAGAGGCCTAGAAAAAGGCTCTCAGCTGTGAACAAGGAAACCACAAGCATGTTCATTCCCTCCTTGTTTGTAAAAAAGAAAAAGAAAAATGGAAAATAACCTAAAAGTCCATCACAGGAGAAATGGCTCGGCAAATTGCGGTGCGTTCATGCGGTGGAATGCACTTCAGCAGTGTGCAAATGAATGAGCCGGAGTCGTGCATGGCGACGTGGATGAGTCTCAGAACCGTACCGCCGAGTTCAGAAAGCGAGTTGCACAAGGGCTACCCACTGTATGAAAACATTCGTTTAAATTTAAAACACTAATAACATGTTGTTTATGGATAGCATATACGCAGTCTGAGCATTGAAAAATCCACAGTAAATTAAAAAACCAACAGATCCATTTTGCCTTCTTTTTAAAGGAAAGATCAAAAATGGGTGATAATGGCGCACGTTGAGAGTCAGGGCGCGGTGACCTCTGGGGAGGGGGCAGAGTCTTCGGCTGGGTCTGGAGTGTTTCCTTCTTCTCAGCTGGGTGGTAAGCTCATGGAGTTACTTACGATATCATTAGCTGTACTCTTTAGCAGGCCTGCAGTTGTTCATAAATAAATGAAGGGCCTCAAAGGAGATCTGGGCCATGGTTTGTGGGGATGGGGTGGCGGCGGCAGGAGATGTCTCAGGAGAGGAGCACCCGTGGCTCCTCCCCAGGGGTGATTAAGTACCATTTCTGGGAAACCAGAGCATGCGTGTGTGTGTGTGTGTGTGTGTGTGTGTGTGTGTGTGTGCGCGCACGCATGCTGGGCAGGGGGTCGGGGGGCAGGGGGAGGGTGCTCTGGATGGAAGTGAAGAGAAGAAGATTCTAGAACTAGTTCTACCTCTCTTGTGACCTGTGGTGAGCTGTTCTCTTTCCTAGGTCCCTCCTCTGTAATGAGGTTCTCCGCACTGTTGCGGATGTCTAGCCGCCTTTGGTTGTGGAATCCCTGGATGCCCTGTCAGGCAGCCTTGCTGAGGAATTGCACCCCCCACCCCGATGTTGGCTGCTCCAGGGGCAGCATAGGGGGTGGGGCATGGGCTTAAAAAAACTAGATAGAGCTGGGTTAAAAATCTACTTACATGGTGCCAGGACCCTGGGAAGTAGTTACATGGAGCAAGAGTTAGTGATTGTTGTTTCACAGACAATTTTGAATACACATAAAGTTAGACACTCTTACCCCTATTTTTAAAATTACCCATTACCCAGCCTCAACAACCATTAACTCATGGTCAGTCTTGTGCTGTCTATCCCCTGATCCACTTCCCACCACTTCTTGTGTCATTCTGAAGCAAAGCTCGGGTTTTTCCAAAAAAGCAGAATCAATAGAATGTGTCTTATCTATTTATCTACCAGTCTGTCTGTCTGTCTGCCTACCCACCCACCTATCTATCTACTGAGACTTGTTTTAAGGAATTGACTCATCCAATTGTGGGGGCTGGACATTCAGCCAAGAGTTGACATTGTAGTCTTGAACCCAAATTCTGTAGGCTAGAAATGCAGGCAGGGTTTCTTGTATATTGGACTCTTGAGGCAGAATTGCTTTTTCTGGAAACCTCAGTCTTTTGTCTTAAGGCCTCTGCTGCTTAGACGAGGCCCACCCCCATGATGGAGGGCAATCTGCTTTACTCGAAATCTACAGATTCAAATGTTAATCACACTGAAAAAAGTGTCTCATAGCAACATCTATACTAGTGTTTGACCAAACTGCTGGGCCTAGCCATGCTGACACATAAAATTTACCATCACAGGTCATTTTATTAGTAACTATTTCTGTATGTGTGTCAAAAATAAGAGCTCTTAAAAAAAACCCCACAATATTATCACACTTAAAAAATTAGAATGATCTTAAAATCATCAGCTATCCAATTAAATTAACATTTAACTTTTCACTGTTTTGCAAATGTTATGATTTTTATTTTTACAATTTACTTACTTTAGTTGGGATACAATGCAAGCCCACACCTTGTGACCTGTTGAATATGCATTTATATTCAACCTGTTAATCTATAAACTCCCCCATCACTTCTGTATCTTCCTTGCAATTAACTAAAAAATACGTATCATTTGTTCTATAGGAGCCCTCACGGTATGGGTTTTGCTGGTTGCATTTTCTTAGTGTCCTTTGTCACATTCCTCCATCCATCCTCAATGTTTTGTATAAACTGGTAGTTAAATTTGGAGGCTCAACCATTTAAAGAGACACTTATTTGCATAATTTTAACAGCTCACTAAGAGTTTCTTATTACCCCTCTTACAAACAAACAAACAGACAGACAAAGAAAAATGCCTCCCCTGTTGGCATGCTGAGACCTAAAATTGCCCTGCCCGAAGTAGTTTTATTTTGTTTCCCAATTAAAATGTAAATATTGCTAGAAAAGGGAACAGCTATGAGACATTCGTTCTTGAGTATGAGTGCTTTTGTGAAATTCTGTCCTGAGCCTGTTTCTGAAGGTTGGAGGAAGAGAGGGGAATGTGGGTGAGAGGAGTGTGTGGGCCGTGGGGGTGTTCCACAGTGAGGGGACCCAGGTCACCGCGGGAGGGGCAGAATTGGTCATGGCGGTGCTTGTCCTCACAGCCCCCTCCTCTGGTGAGCATTTACTGTGCTGTGGACACTGTATTCAGTGCTTTCAAGCAAGTATTTCATTTATAACAACCCTGGGAAGCGAGCAGAATTTATAGCCTTTTAAAGATAAAAACACTGACGCTTGGCCAGGCTTACCAAACGGGTCGAAGGTCAGGCTAATAAACGGCAGCGCAGGATTCCTCCCTGCGTCCTGGCCCCTGGGCTCTCCCCACTACGCCATAGCTGCTGCTGCACCCACTGTTACGTCCAGCTTGGGGCTGGCTTGACAGGGCAGATGCGAGATGGTTCCCCCACATGGGTGCTTTCCAGGCTCCGGTGCAGCCTGTCCCCGACACATTCTGGGGCTCATGCCAGAGGCGGGCCATCTCAGAAGGCAGCCAGGGATCTGCTTGGGGGCCTCTGAGCAACAAGACGTTTTTATTTCTGGTTTTATTTTGGGGGGTTTTGTTTGTTTGCTTGTTTGTTTGCCCTTTCCTGGAAAAGATGATGGAAATACTGTCTATGGAAACCTGGCCTGCTGATTAGACAGAGAGGAGGCTTGTGACTTCTATTGTGCTCCTGTGAGTCAGCAGTATTTTGAAAAAGAAATTTTATTCATTGCACAAATGAAATGGTAAGACTAGCAGATGGAGGAAACAGAGAGACAGTCTCCTAGAATGATAGCACCCCAACAGAATCAACTGTTTCCATTTTTTGGTGCCTCCTTATCAGCCTCTGGCCGGAGGCCTGTGCCGTTTCTCCAGCTCGGTTCGGCTCCTCTCTGAGCCAATGAATCAGTCGGAGGATGTGGGGAGACAGACCCCCCTCTGCCCTCCTTTCTTTCATGGCCATTTTGAAGCCGCTCCGTCTGAAGCATTAACCTGCAAGACTCCACATCCTGGGAGCCCGGGAGAGGGGCCAGCAGAGCCTTGTTAACTTACCGTTTCCTCATTTTCTTCTGCTAGCCTTATTGTGAACACAGCCCTGCACCTTTGTAGGGTAGCGCTTTCTTTTAAAACCAGGAGGGGAGTATCAAAACTCGCAAAGGTAATTGAGAAAGAAGAAGGAAAAGAAGGCAACCGTAACATGCAAGCAGTTCCGATCATCCTTAATCCTGAGATCACACACAGCCGCCACTCTCTCTCATTCCTGGGCGTCTGAAACCTCATTTAGAGAAATATATTTTGTAGGCAGTTTCAACACTCTAAGACAAAAAGAAGTCAGGGGAACCAGTTTTATCTTGGACAACTGTCAGCTGTTCATTCTAATGTAGCTGTTCACTGCAAGGCCTAAGGTGGGCCTCTGCTAACCTTAATCAGTGTGGTGCGTATTTACAGAGTTAAGTTGTACCAGGCACAGTCTCTCTCTTTAGCCAGCTAAGAGGAAGGTGGAGTGCGTTCACTCTCATTACCTATGCACAATAAAACCTTTGAGACATGTTTCAAGAGACATGCACCAAGAAGAAAAAGTTAAGTTTTTGGAAGAAGTCATTTGTCTTCAGCCTAATTCATCTGGGTATGATGTGGGTTGCTACAGACATAAAACTGTCTGGAGTCTGGCTTCAGGGTTTAGAATTATAAAATATTCATGGCGTATAATTTTGCATAATTTGTTTAGCTACCAAGACATAATTTAGTTATTTGGTGCATGAATCCTTCAGAAGGCCCAAAGAAGAGGAAAACAGACTTTAAAAAGCTAAATGTAGCTCGGAGGCAAATATAGATAAGATGACCATCACCCATTGTGTCCTGTGAACATATACACACACACACCCCTGCATATAATTGAGTCTTCTTACTGGTCCTTTGCACTGTTTCACCAGGCATTTTATACATATTAGTTACCTAGTTTCACTCGGCATGTGATTGCTTATAAACCCAAAGGGAAGAGCTATGCAAAACTAGTGTTGGCAATCATCAATATGCATTTAGATGATAAAAGTCCTTGATTGTAAGGTCGTTGAGGTAACAAACATAATTTATTTATTTGAAGCATACAGAGCTGATCCACGTGTCCAGGGCTGTGCTGAGCACCAACAGGTATATTTGTCCAGAGTGGTCTCTGTCCTTGGGGGAGCTCACAGTCTGGTTGAGACAAGACACCTAAGTGCCGGACAACAACTAGCTGGAAGGCATTTTTTAAGCAGGTGCAGTGCGGATAAGGGAAGGTGATGGCTCTGTCCTGCTGTGCCCCTGCCCCGGGGTGCGCTCCTGGCCTCTGCCTACAGATCACTGCAATAGGGCTCACCCATCTCGGGGTCTGCAGTCTTGTCCTTTCCAACCCGTTCTCGACGCTGAGATGGTAGAGGGCCTCTCTCAATGTAGATCTGACTGTGGTGTGTCCCTGGACCTGAAGAAAAAGCCCAGGCCCTTTAGCTCAGCATCCAGAGTCTGGCCCCTGGCCCCAGGCACAATGACCTGCCTTTTCCTCAAGAAGTGGCCTTGCTTCTCTCGACCTCACAGTTGATTTCCTCTCCTCCTAATGTCCTCAGTCTCACTCAGCTCAGTCCTTCCCTTACTGCAGAGCTGGTGCCTGCAGAGGAGAGTCGGTGCCTGGGAGTCAGGGGACTTAGTGGAGCTCCGAGGTCAGACCTTCTGGGTGTGAGGCCAACGCCTGTCACTTACTATTTTCATAAGCTGAAGGGAACTGCTTCCCTTCTCTGAGTCACCTTTTATCACCTGTGAAGCGGACGTACTTCAGCTAGAGCCTGGCATGTCCTCACTAAATGTGTTAGCATGATGTTAAAATAGTTGCCGTATACAGGTATACATGCATTTACATATGATGTTATGTGATGTAACCATCTTCGCTATTGCCGTGATAGTCATTGGGGAGGACCCCGTCACTGCACAGCCCTGCTCCCACACTGAGCGAGCACCAGCAGCCACTCCCAAGGGCTGATGTGTCAAAGGCCAGCTGGCCTGGAACCCCCAAGGCATGCTGTTCGGGAGACTCTGTTGTAAGGGGAGCAGCAGGGCTGGGGGTGTTTGTGGCTGTGTCTCCAGCCCCTAGCATGGTGCCTGAGGTGTCAGCGATACTCGATAAATCATTTTGTGAGCGGGTGAACGGAGGTATGTAAGCTTTCCTATGGGAACAGAATTTTCCAGAGTAGAGGGGAAAATGTTAAGACTGGTTTGTCAGAGGTAAGTGGTGAAGCTGGCCATGCCTGAGGGAACAGTGTGAAGGGGCCTCGGAGCAGAGTGTGCGAGGGGGTCAGGAAGGAGCACCTGCACCTTAAGTGCTGTTGGAATTGTCTTATGTGCACACAGAGCACTTGAACCCCCACACACAGCCTGCTGGTTTGGAGGGAAAGCTGGCCCGCCAGAGCCTTGGAAACCAGCAGTAAAAATAGAGATGGGGTGGAGCATCGAGGAAGAACAGTAAAACCCAGAACTCTACATGTAAGCAAACTAGATTTGATTGCAAAATGACTACCATAAAATTGTAATTCTATATGAATTTTAAAACTAACCTTTTATGAATTATAACAGCAATGCATATTCATTGCAGAGAAATTGAGATACGCAGAAAAGTAGACAAAAAATGAAAAGCACCCAGAATCTCACCACCCAAAATAACCACATTGATGGAGTTATGTCTCTAGTTTTCTTGCTCATGCACATTATTGAAGAGAGAGTTTTGCATTGTTATTCCCCCCTCCCATCATTGTCAGGAACACCCTGGTCCAAACCCCTCATTCTGTGTTTTGTTTTGCTGCCCAGGGACCTGGGGTTCCATATCAGTTATTACAACGGGGGTCTGAGTGGGGTTGCAGAGAGGTCTACTGCCTGCTGCACCTTTAAGGCCGGGGACCCACATCTCCCCACTGGGACAATGTGAGTGCTGAATGTAAGCCAGAGGCCACTGGCCACTGTCAGTCTGAGAGCTATTTCTAGGTGGCCGCTGGCTGGCTCCTGCTGTTGGCCCCCGGATGGCAATTCTTCCTCAGGCTGGGCCCCCTGGGGCTCGGCTTGCTTGGGCTGCTGCTCCCATCTCTGGCTTCTGGCCGCTGGGCTCAAGTTCTGCTCTTGAACTCAGTGCAAGCATGGTCTTGGTGGATTTGTGGAGCCTCCTCTAGAATTCAGTGGCCCAGGGCCTGGACTGAACCACTTGCCGGGGGCAGGGGTATATATACACAGCAGGCAGAACTGAACCAGCACTCAGTTTGGGTTCTTGACAGTCCTTGGCCAATAGCATAGGGGTGGATTGAAGGTACAAGCCCCTCCCCCTCCCTCTCCCCTGGGCTCACCAGAGATCTGATGGAAATGAGACCAGGATTCCATGCCCAGGACATAGATTCATGAGGACAACTTGATTTCAGAAACAGGGGAGCATTCCAGATGTCTCAACTGGGCCATCAGTCCAGTCCTAGTGGCTCAGCTTCTTTACTCCAAGTCCCAGAGTGTTAGATTCAAGCTCCTGAAATCCCACTGAGCTTAGCTATAGTATATCCGGAGCCTGGGCCACGGCTGAGCCTGCAATCCCTTGACCTTGCGAAGGGAACTTGTGAAGGTCAAGAGATTGAGGAGAGGAGATATTCTGGAGCAGAGAGGCAGGCTGTTCTCAACAAGAAGAGGTATCAGAAATGATAATGCATTTTCCTAGAAAGTCTGAGAATTGCTTCTGTGAATCTCCCGAAGACCGTCACATAGCTTATACTTGGACATGTCCAGTGGCAAGGGGCTCACTCATTCACTCACTCACATCCCAGCTCTCAGTATGACAGAAAATTCTTCTGTATTAAGCTGTTATGCGCTTCTTGCGACCCTCCAACCAGGTGCCCTAGTTCTGCCCTGGGAATAATAGCCACAGCAAATCCAGGCTTGTCCCCAGTGACAGCTGTGATGACAGTAGCAGTGTGCTTCCTTCCCCTTTCTAGGCCAGGAGCAAACTTTCTGACAATCTCTGGGCCTGTCTGGCAGAGGAGTGAGGCTGGGACAGAGCCGATCACGGACAATGTAGCTGTTACCAACTCTGGTCTCAGTGGAGTTGTGGGGTTTGTTTCATGGTGACCATTGGCAGGTGTGAGACAAAAGCCCCAGCCAGGAGCCAGGCAGGGCCAGAGAGAGGGATTCATCTCTTTGGGTTGTCTGTAGTGACTCCCTCCTCTGCATCAGGCCTACAATCTGGTTGTTTTTGAGAAATTTCAGGACTTCCAGAGACCTATATTGAACAGACTTTATGTCCCTTTATTCTCTAGACAAAACAAAAGCCAAAACATTATTCAGATACTACCTTATTTGTTTCAGCTTTCTACTAATGAGTTAAATTTTTTTCTTAAGTCTCAGCAAATTTTAACCCCTCTGTTCTTTGGGAAGGTGGACGCACAGGTTCTACTTACAACTGGGACATTGGCTTCAAGGTATCTGACCCCTTTAATCAACCATTGGTTAGAAATAACAGGTGGGTGTGGCATTTGATCACAACCCTCGACTTCAGTTACGGGTCTTCTGGGCAGGCCCCTCTTTGCTCTTTTGTAACAACATTAAATGACAAGCATTTTTTCTGATTGCAACTTCTCACCTCACATGTGCAAGCACTGTATATACCACTCATTGCAGCAAAATAAAATTTAGGCTTCAGAGAAAAGTGCACACAAATTTTGGCGCAACTTCAGAACAACAGTTAAACACTTTGATCAGTTATTTCTGGCACCCTTTATCTTTTCCCCAGAGAGAATGAAAATGTGTGGTGTCACTGGGGCTTGGGGACCACATAGAACAATTGATCAAAGACCTCCTGGAACTCTGTCAAAATCTGACTGTGGGTGGGGTCAAGTTGGAAACCATCCCATCCAACTTAAGAAAGGACAGTTCCCAGAAAAGAAAATAAAGGGACAAGCCTATTAAAGATGGGGGGGGGTTAATTTTAGTGAGACTGGCAATGAGGACGTCTCTGGACTTTTGAATAGGAATGCAAAATAGCTAACTTGGCTGTTAAGGAAGATCTACCTGAAGAAATATCAGAGGACTGGAGGCAAAGAGACCACTTACGAGCTGTGTTAGGCTACAGGTTAACTAACATAAGAAAGGGACCCCAAAATACAGTGGCTTAAATAGCAGACATGTAGTATTCTATATCTTGTTTGGTGTAATGGTTACATAGGAACATACAACTATCAACACTCAGTGAAAGGAGCTCCTAAGATTCGTGCATTTTAGGGGTGTTAATTATACCTCCGGTAAAAACAAATAGACATTTATTTCTCTTTGCAATAATAGTCCAAAGATAATTGAGTCAGTTGCAGTTTTGTGTGGTGACCAGTCAGCTCGGCTGTGCTGAACATGTAACTTTGAAACTGGAAAAGTTGGCATTCATGCTGCCTGTCACTACCAGAACTCATGAGTAGAGACAAAGGTTGAGTGTTTATGGGCACTTTATCCAGATACCAGCAATCTGAGAGGATGGTGGGTGATGAACCCTAAAATCTGTTTTAACATCTCATCTCAAGCCAACCTTTTTATAAGGAAAAGAAGGATAAGTAAGGGGTTTGGATAAAAAGATTAATGGGATAAAAGTTGCAGTTCTGCAGCAGTTTTCCTAGTCCTTTATCTGCTCATCAACAGTTCTTTATCTGAGACCCTCCCTGGAACAAAATGGCTCAGATGCCATCTCTGTGGATTACAGACCCCCTGGGGCACAAGGTTGAATTGCTTGTCAACCTCCTAAAGTCCTCTGGTCAGAATTCTAGTTCCTGGAGTAACAGCTTTCCAGGTGCACTAATTACTTAGGCCTATCAACTATGACTGAAGTTAAAATCTTTGCTGCCTAGTGAGAGAGATGAGGGAGGAGGAAATCCAGGGCTTGAGGCTCTCAGCTTGGCTTTACTTGGATCTGACTTGGGATTGGATACATCACCTCCACTGATATGCCATAGCCCCAGCCTGAGTCACAAAGCAACATAAAAGATAGAGAAATAGAGACTCAAGTTGAAAAGCTATGCGGCCAGCTCAAACTCCAGAGGGTGGCGTCTATTCTCAGGAAGGAATAGTGAGAGAATGATGCTGGAAAGGCATGGGAGTGGCCACCACCTGAGGTGGTCACGGTAACCTGTAATCCATGACAGCCATGGAAGCAGAAAGGCAGACACCAGACCCAGGGACAGAACCGACCCAGTTGGAGCCAAGGTACTATTGTGTGGACCTAGGGACAGAGTTGGCGAGACTTACAGTTGGTTATCGGTTACCGTTGGCTGGAGATGGTAGGTTGGGAAACAGTGGAGCAGTGATGGGAACAGGGAACCAGGAGGACAGCTGGTGTGCTGGGGTGGGGCAGACAGAAGCGTTGGCCAAGGGGGACTTAGAGTCTCTATCCTTAGAGATGTTTAATAATAGAGGAGGCAGCTGTCACTGTTGTTTAGGGTGTGACTCTGCCTGAAACCAGGGAGCAAAATGAAATAGTTTTTTCTTAAACAGAGGGCTGAACATTTTGAAGGTAAAGCAAAGCAGGAGGTGGTGGCTGAGAGACAAGCCCTCTCACCGCTGATGTTCCAGGCATGGTGCCCGCTTCCCAGTTCCCTCCACTGGCCACAGACATCTGCAGAGCCCGGCACGGGCTTATCGCCACCTGTTCTTTGGCACAACCCACATCTTGCCCTTTGCTGGGTCTGTGCTTCTCAAACCTCTGGCCACAACCTACTTCATGACCATTACTGAGTTGTAGCCTATATTTGAAAACACAGTGGCAGAACCATGGATTAGGAGCATGTGTTTGGTTGTCAGGCACCAAAGTGGACTGAGGGAGTGCGGGAGCACAGCTGAGGGTCCCAGCCGTCAGCAGAGTGGTCAGGAGGAAACAAACAGAGTGGTCAGGAGGAAACAAACACCGGAATGCATGTTGCTCTTTCTGAGTTGCCCTTCAGCCCTTGTGTTGTTGACATTGTGAGCTGGGGCTTTCTCATGCAGAAGGCTAGGAATGCCTCAAAGGCCCTGACCACACATCCGACTTCTTTGCTTTCTCAGCTGTTCCTGACAATGCTTGGGGAAAAGATACCTGTTAATAAGTGGTTATTAATAACCATTGGACTTAATGCACTGTCAAGGGTTTACATATTGATTCCTTAAGCAAAAGGTGATGTTCTTTAACTAACCTCGTCAGGTGTCCCCATAGTTACCCACCACCAGATTCAGGAGTTCTTCCTGTAAGTCAAAAAATCATAGGGTTTATAAGAATGATAGGAATCTATGGCTCATCCAGGCGTGGGGACTTGGAGAAGTCTTTTAATTTCTCTGGGCTGCGGTTTCCTCATCTGCCATGGGAGTGGGAGCTAGACGAGGTGACGGTGAAGAACATTTTACACGGTTGATATTCCATGATTCTGCCTTAGATCCAGGGGCTTTCCGTCAGGCATTTTTTCAGACATTTGCAGCTCCTCCACCTTCCTTTACAGATGGCAGAGCACTCCCTACGCGTTCCCTGGTCGGGGGTGAAAGCAGTCCACAGGATTCTGGTTTGGCTAGGGGTAAGAGTAAAGGCGTGAAAGCGGATCATCCAGCGGAAGAGTGATTACATTCATTTTCTATTGCCAAATAACAAATCGCCGCAAAATTAGTCGTGTATAGCGGCACAGATCTATTATCTCGCAGTGGTTGTGGGCCGGAAGTGCAGGACAGGTCAGCCGCGCCCTCTGCTCAGGGTCTCACCAGCTGAAGTCAAGGGACCGCTGGGCTGCAACCTTCTTTCTCTGAGCCTCGGGGGCCTCTCCTCAATCCATTTAGGCTGCTGGCAGAAGTCAGACCTTTGCGGTCGCAGGACTGGGATCCCTGTTTTCCTGGTGGCTGTCACTCCTCCCGAGGCTGCCCTGGGGTACCGGCCTGGTGGCCCCTTCACAGCACAGCAACTGCTTCTTCGGGGCAGCAGGAGAGTGTCTGCTGCTGAGGCTTCTGATCTCTCTGCAAGGGCTCACCTGATTGGCTCAGGCTCACCCAGAAGAGTTGCCATCTTTTATAACCTCAAAGATAAGGGATTATTGACCTTAATTAAGTCCACAGAATCCCTTTGCATAAGTCAGAGAGGGATATGCCGTTACACAGGGGAGGGCTGCGGGCACGTGCCAGCAGGAAGTTTTGGGGAAGGGAAGGATCTTTTTATTATTTTTATTTTCATTTTCAATTACAGAGTACATTTAATACTCTTCTGTATTATTTCAGATGTGCAGCACAGTGGTTAGAAAACCACACAGGTTACAGAGCGTCCCCCATGTTTCGGGCTCCCGCCTGGCCCCACCGTAGCTGTCATGACACTGACTGTCTCCCCAGGGCTGTTCCCTAACTTCCCACCTGTGCTGCTTCTCAGTCCCTGCACCCATCTCGCCCTCCCCGACCCTCTCCCCCCGGCCACTGTCAGTCTGCTCTCTGTCTCTGTGAGTCTGTTTCTATTCCGTCTGTTTATTTTGTCCATTAGAGTCCACGTATAATTAAATCATATGGCGTTTGTCTTCGGAGGGGGACATCTGAAAATTCTGCCTGCCCCCCGCGCCCCCCATCCCCATCCCCTAGCTACAGAAGCAGGGTT
The DNA here is from genome assembly GCA_004027735.1 of Carollia perspicillata. Taxonomy (NCBI): domain Eukaryota; kingdom Metazoa; phylum Chordata; class Mammalia; order Chiroptera; family Phyllostomidae; genus Carollia; species Carollia perspicillata. The sequence goes on from PVKM010015607.1 coordinate 23,676, forward strand.
GCTGTCTTCGACGCCTAAAGATACAGTTCCGACCACCAGTGGAGCTCCCGGAGTTTGGAACAGGGGGTGGCGGGGTTTTTGTGGACCGGAAGAGGGCCTGACCCCTCTAAAGGGAACCACCTCGACTTCGTGTCGCACCGATTGCAGGGAAAACCTGGGAATACTGATTTTCACATGAAGGCTCCTGGGTGTTCCATTTGGGCGGCCATTTACAAATGGCTTTAAAACTTCAATGTGAAACCAAACACGAACCCCCGGCTGTGGGTCTGAGGCCATCTTTTTAACCACCATCGCCCGAGTTCTGTGTCAGAGAAAGTCAAATCTAGTTGCAGTGACAAGCTTGACCTTGTCAAGGAGAGCACCAGCTTGAAAGACAAAGCAGTTTCGGGAGAATGTGCTTCTGTCAGTCAGCGGGGTCCTGTGCTTGGCGGTGCACCTTGCGCCCCAGACAGTGATTATGTAAGTACAACCCGGAGGTGCGACAGGTAGGGGCAGGAGTCCCCTGGGATCGCTTTGCCAGAGCGGTGTTTGCCCCGAATAAAGGCTCTCAGCCTTGTCACGTGGCTCCATGGGCAGAGTGGCACATTGCCTCACATTTGTAATGCGACACCTTCGATGGTTTGCCAGAAAATTGCTCCCCAAATTATAATTCTGTGAAGAGCACACAGTAATAATGCACCACAAGGGCAGAGGAAAATGTATTGCAACTGGATCCATTGAATAATGTGATGTTTCAACAACACCAGAAAGAATGTTGTATTATTAAAACATCGCAGCGGTTTCAAAAAGCAGCATTAAAAACACCACAAGCAGGCATTGGGGCTGAGAAGAATGAATGCTGAGTTTTTCTCAGAGCTATGGTGGGGCCAGAATCCCTCCATCCACATACACTTTCAGAGAATAGATGGCGTTTCCAGAGAAGGATGACTGGGGAGCGGAAGGAATCCCTCTGGCTTGTGTTCAAGATGGAGTGGTGAAGCCTTGGAAGCCGCACCTCCCGTTCAGTGATCTCCACAGGGGTGGTCAGGCCAGGAGCTGAGGGGTTGGTTCCCCAGGAAGTGTGATTCCAGCTGAAGGCCTGGCTGGATTATTCAGGCTCCAAAATGCCTACCTTTTCTGGAATTGCTTGGCTTTGAGGGTACAACAGACAGTGCTTTCGATCCCTTTAATGGCTGTCATTTCCTGTAGACCTGCCTGGTATCTAACCAGTGTGATGCCTTCCTGATCCACTCCAGGCGAGGCCTAGAGGAATTCCAAGGTGTCTTGATGAAGGCTCTTTGTCTGTAGGAAAATGAAATCAACCAAAAGTAGTTTGAGAAAAGAGGGAAATAAATGGATGGGTGATTTCACAGTTTCTAAGAGCAGGTAGCACAGCTGGGCCTCACGTCACCCTGAAACCAGAACAGAAATACCTGCAAAAGAAGTGACACGCCCAGCCCCGCCCCTCCCCTGGGGGCTGTTCAAGGAATTGCACCAGTGGGGGAAGGCTTGTGTGTAAGCCGTGTGCAGGTTCTCTTGCTTCTTCATCTCTGCATGCCTGCTTCATGCTCTTCTCTCTGCCAAGGGGGAAGGGGCACCTCAGCTGTAGATTTGCAGGATGCGTCAGTAATAAAACCCAGCCCTGACCCATGAGAGACTCTGGGTCCCATTTCCAAACTGAAACCAGAAGTCAGATTGACCTGCCTTGAGCCCAAACAGAATCTCTCCAATCATTGCTTCCTTTTCCGTCAATTTTTTTAGACTCTGCTGTTGTTTCAGTACTGTGCCCCAGAGTGGATGGAGTGGGGTTAGGGTTGGAAAATGCCACCATCTGAAATCACAGCCCCACAGACCTACCATCCGGTGGAGAGACTGGCCATCTGCTGGTCTGATGGCTGATTTGAGGAGCACTGCAGATAAGCCTGGAGAGCCTCCCCGGATGCATTGCTAAGATGCTTACTTAATGCAATGGATCTGAGATAAACAGTAATCATGAGTCCGATGCCACATTAATGGTAGATATGAGTAGCTGCTCTGCTTGGGATAGTAACAAAACACAGATGAAGCATGGGTTGAAGAGTTCCTGTTTGTCCCTGGCCTTGTCTGGAGAGGGGCAGGTGCCATGAGTGTCTCCCAGGGTCTTTGGGCCCATTGGTGGGTGCTGCTCACTGGGGCAGTGGCTCATTAGAGCCTGATGATACTAACATTAAAGACCTTCCCATGCTCTGCTCTCTGACCCTGCCTTGAGTTAGTAATCTCATTTTTGAAAAATACTTTCTACTTTCAAAAAAATTTAACTCAGCAGCTGTCAGGCAGTCTCATGAGTTTGATTAGCCTGAACCAATCATCCAGAACTTCCATGCACTCAAAAAATTGTGCTCCTAAACCCTGAGATCCTAAGACCTTGATGAACGTGTAAAGGTGCCTGCCCATGAGCTCCCACCTTGCTGGAATGTCGCCAGAGAAAAGTCCTTGCAGCTAGAGAGGTGCTGGGAGAATCACTTACCAACCGAGAGGGTCGGTGTCCCAGGGGCCTTCTTTTCTCTAAACCAGTTAGCAGGTTTTGTGGGAGAATCTCCAGCCAGGTAAGAGGAAGGCAGCCCTAGCAATCTGGCACAGACATATGTGGCAGGTGAAACTCTCAGAGTCCTTCAAGTCACACAAATGTGAACTTGAACTTTAACATAGGTTAGACAGAGCCGTTCACCTCTACAGTCTGGATTGATTCAGAGGAATAGGGATGTGGGGGAGCTAGAGATGAATTCTTACCAGGTTTTTCTCAATATGAAAAGCTTGAAGGGTAGGGTCAGAGTTGGTGTTTAGGATGAGAGAAACACACAGTGTGAATTTCCCCAGGCCAAGTCCTCAGCAGAGATCCTTAGCTCTGTCCCCAAGAGAAAAATTCTAGCTAAACCCCAATTGCTTGTTTAGTAGAAAATATGAATAGTGTACAAATTAAACCACCTGCTCCTGTTTAATTAATTTAGGTTATGCTGGGGCTGGGATGGAGTGGCTGATGGTTAGTTAACACAATCATGCAAATTAACACATTCCTGACTCCCAGGCACATGCCCACTGTCCACAGCAGGGGCCCTACGGGAAATCAGGCAGCAGACCTTAAAGAAAGCCATAATCTCTGTTTTATCTGTTCTGACAGTTTTCAGCTACTTTCCACAGGAGTCTTTTGGGGAGAATATTTGGTACCTTTTTTTCTTCTTAGCCCAGTGATGCAAGAAGCAGGAAATAAATCGTGGGAAACAGTAACTTAACAATTTGTGTCTTGGGCCAGCATCCCTCTGGTGAGGGAGTGATGTTATTTTTGTGTGTCCCTCATTTCTACCTGGGACCCTGGGCCCTAACTGTGAGACGAGAATCGTTCTCCATCAGGTGGGTTATTTAAGGTTGCCAAGAAGAGACTTAGGCAGATGTTAGGTGATGGGGCCTTCCTTCCAGGACACAAAGGAAAGGGAAAGACTGGAACACCTTTTCCTCCTCACCCACAGATACTTGGGTTCCCAGCTCAGTCAGGGCTCTGGATTCTGCAGAGACGCTGTTGGGTCTCGCCCTGTGTGTTCCCCTGGGCTTACCCATTTGTCTTTGCTACCATCTCATGCAGGAGAAGCAACACTATCAACAGCTCCCCTGAAAGGCAGAGGGGCAGCTTCCCACAGAAGCACCATTCTTCTGTGACGGGTTGGCTTTAGTTTGTGATGTGTCATGGTGGAAGGGGCAGAGCATTTGGAGACATTGAAAGAGACTGGCTGAAGTCCTGAGTTAGAATTTCAGCTTGGCTCCCTGTTAACTAGCTGTGAGAATTTTGGAAGTCAATTAACCTTTCTGACACTTAGTTTCCCTGCCTGTAAAATAGAAGGGATAACCTCACCTTAAGGTGTGTGATGAGCACCAAGTGAAAAATGTCTCTGTGAAAGCATTTTGGAATTCTAAAATCCCATACAAATGTTTTCTTTTAAATTGTTTCTTTAATGGTATTGCTTCTGCTCAGTATGGCAGAAAGTTGTTTTGTTTTTTAGTGAAATATTGCAGTGCAGCCAGAAAAAAACTAG
>PVKM010015608.1:0-27728 GCA_004027735.1 Carollia perspicillata
GCACTAGGTTCACCTTGCCCTTTGCAAGGGAAAGACATCTCTCAATGCCAGACATTGGTGAAAAGGAAAGGAATTATTTATTTAAGTTATACAGACTTAGAGTAATGACTTAATGTCTTCATTAAAATACTAAAGTTCTATTTTTTAAAAGATTTTATTTATTTATTTTTAGAGGGGAAGGGAAGGAGAGAGGGAGAGAAATATCAATGTGTGGTTGCCTCTCGTGTGTCCCCCGCTGGAAACTGGCCTGCAACCCAGGCATGTGCCCTGACTGGGAACCAAACCGTGATCGTTTGGCTCCCAGGCCCACGCTCAATCCACTGAGCTATGCCAGCCATGGCAAAATACTAAAGTCCTTTAGAATACCTTCAGATCCATACAGTCCTTCCTTCTCCCTCTGCCCAGTCTGGGGTACCATACTCAGGTAAAGAAATAGAAGTCCGTGGCTCAGGTTCCTGGCACCATCAGCTGTGTCGCCGCCATGATCTCCAGTTAATCCAAAACCATGTGGCACCTTCTCATGCCCCACCAGCAACAGTCCTTTCACCCCTTTTCTTCCCAGCAAAGTCTCTCCTGCTTCCTAGGCTTTGTGGCAAAAGGGAGCACCCCAAAGCCACATGGTCTCCCTTCCATGGCTGCTGTGCCCGGGTTTAAATCCCAGCACCAATCTTCCTCTGCAGCCCCATTTCCAACTCCTCCCACAATCAGTTATACCTGCCAGCATTCCTGTATTCGTCCAGCTTTACTGGGCTGCCATAGTAAGTCAGCGCAGGCATGGCCTCATGGTGAGGAGCCAGTCATCTCCAAGCTGTCACTCAGGTACTATAACCAGAGGGAGTTGCCTCCCAGTTACATCCTGGGTTGAAGTCACTCCCATCTCCCTGGCTCAAAGCCTGCCCACAGCTATTTAACATAACTATGAAATCAGTTAAAGACTATAGATATGTAAATGACCATGCCAGAGGTCAGCTGTAAAGCTGTTGCTATGCAAAACAGCTCTCAATGGCCCTGCTCCATGTGTCCCATGCCCCAGTACAGACTTGTGGGGGTGAGGTCATCATATATATTTTTCTCTAATATTTCCTGGATACTCTGAGTTCTGGACCCCATTACAAATCCCTATTTGGGGGCCTCATGGCTACACCCTGTATCACTCTGGGAACCAGGGCAACAACACAGGATTCTGGGGGAAGCCTTTAAATAGGAGGGTGTAAAGAAATGCAGCCGTCCTTGGATCTCCCCTTTTTTCTGGCAGGCTGCTTGGGGGCTAAAGTTTCTGGGCCACAGGCCTGCATGGTCCAAGAATGTTCCCAGGGCCCCGCCCTAAGCACTCCAAGGCCTGCTGGGAGCACAGTGGGCACTAGGCTGGTAAGAGTGGGGAAGAGGCTCTGGCCAGTGGGCCAGGGAGCCTGGCTAGGCAGCAAGCCCTGCACCCCTCCCCTGCATGGGAAGCCTCAGTGGCATTTCCTCACCTGCCACCTCCCTCCTCCAGTGCAGGTCTGTCAGCAACAGTTTTCCACCACTGCTGCTGCTCCACCTGCTCCAGCCTGAGTGTAGTGGTCAGTGCCAGTCCCGAAAGTACTGCAGCAGGAAAAGAGGTGTTAAAGGGGAGGAGTCCCAGGCCAATGGATGTGGAGCATCACAAAGCTGGGTGACAAGCCCTATACCCCCCACTACACACACACATGATATCTCAGCAACAACTGGGACTGTGCTGCATAGGACACACTGGGGGGTAGCAGCCAGAGGTAGAGGACAGCACACCACGAACAGGATGCCTGGATGCACAGACCCTGAAAGATGCCTGAAGCCAGACAATGACTGGAAACCAGCTATGCCGCTACATTTCTTAAAGGATGATACTTTTGGGTGGAAGAAGAGGTTTCTGGTGCAAACTTGAAATGAGCCAGCAGATGGTGGGAGGGTGATTTTCTTTGGGCATCTTAGAGGAAATGGGCTTTGAGTCAGAAACCTGCCAAAATTGTAGAGACTTTGAATAGAAGATTCCTTTCCTTTCCACTGAACTCTGCCTCCAGAGTTTTTGCATGTTGGCAATGACAACCTACTGGTTGTTGGGCAACAGTGTGGGTAGGTGGTCCAAGTTGTCATGGTGGTTTGAAGGTGTTTCCAAGCCCCTGGGGCTCTCTAAACACCTTCCTCCTCAGCCACACCAGACACAACTTAAAATATCCTTTTACCCAGAGCATTCCTACTCTCTTTAGCCTCAGCTCCCTGATCCAGCCTGAACTCTGGTTCTCCCAACAAGAGGCTCATCTATTTGCCTTCCCAAACCACGGGGCAAGTTCCCTGAGATAATCTTGACCTCTCACAATGACACAGGGCCAATGTAGGCACTTTCTTGTTTATGATTGTCATTAAATATTACTTTTTCCTTTCTGTGGCTATAGCTTACATCTGGCTGCATCCCTGACCTTTAGGCAAACTAAATCTGTGCCTCAGTTTCTTTATCTGTAAAATGTGGAGAACCGTAGTTTGTTTCCTAGGGTTGCTCTAAGGATGGAAAGAGCATAAAGCTTTTAGAATTGAACCTAACACGTGCCATGGCTCTTTAAACAATTATCAGCATTACTATTTCTTCCAATCCTGTCAACTTCCCCATGAGACAGATGGGCAGGCATCATCTCATTTGCAGATGCAGAAATGAAGGACCAGATAGCTAAAACAAGTTGCCAAGGCCACTGGGCTGGTAGGTGGGGTTGCATTCACACCTGAACCTCAGTTTCCTCATGATAAGATTAGGGTGTGACAGCACCCCCTTATGGGATTATGTTGTGAGAATCCAATGTCATCACACAATCAAGTGACCCTGTCACCCCAACACCCTCATGCAGCCACCAGGGATCCCAGCTGCCCTGCTCCTAGCAGCCCTTGGGTCGGCTGCCTGTTTGGTTGGCAGGGACAGATGAGCCCACAGAAAGGTCTATTGTCTCTGGCCTCTGGGGCTCTATTGTTGGGGCCTCTGCCCAGGGTCCAGCCCCAAGGAACTATCAGCTGCCACTGGGGGTAGTCTTGGCTTCCTACAGTGGGGAGGGGGGACGAGGGACTATACCTTGAGGACTGAATCATCAACCGGTTCTGTTGATGAAGAAACTGAGACTCAGAGAGCCTATGTGACTTGTGTGGGTAATGCTTATGTAAATTCAGAGCCGCCAAAGATGGGGCTGGGGGCTTTATTCCGGTAGGGGGCGCATGTGACCTCAAGTCAGAGGGTGACGGATCTCCTGCCAGAGCACATAACCCCACCTCCCATTTTACTCGCGGAAGCAGAGACCCCAGAGTGCTGACGTAGCCCAAGGTCACACAGCGACTCCATCTCAGTCGGCGCCGGGAATCCCAGGGTGAAGAACTCCTAGTTTCTCTTGCCTTGCGAGATTGCAGAAATGGGGAGTGGCCAAGGACCAAGTTTAGGATGGCCCCTCCCCTGGGGCGGGTGATGCAACCAGCAGGTTTCAATCCAGTGACGCACGGAGATAAAATCTCGCTGGGGCAGTCCCCGCCCCCCGCAGGGGGCGTGGCTTTCCGCGCCAGGCTCGAGTCCACTGGGTATTTGCCTGAGGAAGGCGGGACTTGGCGCTTGATGGGCGCTGAGGGCGTGGCCTCCTTCCAGTGGTAGCTCTCAGTGTGGGGCTCAGACCTTCTGTGACGCGCGAAGGCTGGGCGGAGCTGAGCCTGAGAGAGCCCCGCCCCCAGCGGAGGTAGCGGAGGCTGGGGGCGTGTCCTGGGCGGGGCTGTGCCCCGTGCCGCCCGATTGTGGAGCGGTGGCCAGCGCTGGGATTACCCGGCAGCGGGATGTGAGTGTGATCGGGGTCGGGGCACGGGGTGGGGAGCCTAAGTCCCCGGCGTTCCCAGGGGTCCCCCTTGACGGCAGTACAGTGTGCAGGCGGCCGGACGGGCCCTCCAGGTGCGGGCCCAGGTATGGCAGGCGAGGGGTCATTCGGTCTGGTTCGCCCAGGCCAACCCAGTGCTACCGGTCACCCCCTGCCATTTCTCTGCAGCCGAAGGGACGGGAGTCCGTCGCGAGGCCGCGACCCGGGCGGGGGCCCGCGACTTGCGCGGGTGTTACGTCTTCTCTCGGGCCCCAACAGCCTTGCGGAGGCCCCTGCAGTGGCAGCAGCCGGAGCCGCCCCTGTGCGGCAGCTGCGGAGGGTTGAGGGAGTGGGGAGGGGGCTAAACTGCGCGGTGGGCCGGAGGTGACCAGCATCCCTAGCTCCGGGTTGGGCCACAATCTGCGGGAGCCCCTACCGGCTGTTTCTGGGACCCCAGCTCTCATGACCAGGACGTTTTCTTTGCTCAGCTGATAAAATGCATAATCTGGATCCTCGCAACAGGTACATGATTTTTAGGAAACTGAGGCCTAGGGGCTATTCAGCTGTTCCGTGTAATTGTTATAACGTGGAAGTGAGATGCCAAGGCCTTGCATTCAGACACACCTTGGTGTACATCCGCTGCTCAATAGACCTGCTGTGAGACCTTGGTTCCTTCTCCAAGCCTTTGATGAGATGGTGGTGCCTACTTCCCAGGACCGCTATCAGGATTGGGTTGGATAGTGCAGGGAAAGAGCCAATGCTCAGCAAGGAACCGCTATTATTGTTGCTGTTGCTAAGTGGCCCCTTTTCTGCTGCTGAAGGAGCTAGTGGTACCAGGTCAGGGCTATTTGGTAAATCAAAGCTGACTGGCACAGGGTGAGGCTGCTTCCCACACTGAGACCATCCCTATCTGTGTATTCTGTCCCTATGCACTCGGAAGGCCACATACAAGCCAGCTGTACCAGCATGTGCCGGAGACACGGTGGCCCATTGTGTACTCGCCCCGCTACAACATAACCTTCATGGGCCTGGAGAAGTTGCACCCCTTCGATGCAGGAAAATGGGGCAAGGTGATCAGCTTCCTAAAAGGTATGGAAAGCTCTACCTTGGACCCTACATCTGCTTTTTTAACCTCCCCACTGCCTTTCTCTACAGCAAGCTTCAGACTCTCCTACCAAAAGTCTCAGCCCTCAGACTGCCTTCCACCCATACTATCAAAAGGATCTTTGCAACACAGACTTCTAAGCATGATATGTCCCGGTTTCAAGCCTTCCCTGGGTCCACATCTCTCTGGGCCTAAGTCCAGTGTCTTCCCCTGGAAGCTCAGAAGAAAGGGAGCTAATTAACGATGGACATAGAAAGCTGAAGTTTGGAGCAATCCAGTGTCCACCCCCTACAAGTTCAGAGAGTCCAAGAGGAAGAGAACTTTTGCTTCAACCCAATCGATTACCAATGGAGGAAATGGGTCCCAGAAAAGTTAACAAACATGCCCACAGTCATATAGCTACTAAGTGGCAAAGCGGGAGTCAGGAACTCAGAGCTCCAGGCTCCTCCCCTTCCTGGCTTATTCCGTGGAGCAAAGTGATGCTTGCACTGTTTCAGTGTGGGAAATTCAGGCATCACAGTAGGCTAGTGCAAGGATAATTCCCCTTTTTCCCTCTGGCAAGGGTGGTCTGAGAGAAGAAGGAAATATTACCTTAAGTGTTACCTGGCATAGGATGACTTATCCTTCTGATCACACTGTGGAGAAAGTCTCACTTTGGGGTTAGCCCATTTTTAACACTAAGCCCATCTCCCTTTTTAACAAATCCAGAGCAAGCCTGTGCCTTGCAGAAAATAGAATCAAATTACAAATTACGACACTGTTCCTATTGTACTTGTTTCTTATTTCTGGTTAAATTCTATTTATGGCAAGTGATACTAATATTCTTTTTGCAGTAATGATTAGAGTGAGTGTTCACAGAAAATATTAAGTAGAAAAGAATGTAAGTCATGTGCAGTGACGGTAAATGAGTGAAGTGAGCAGTTCTCTTGCCTTCCTGAATGCTCTATTTCCAGTCTGAGTCACTCTCCCCATTTCCCTTTCTTGGGCTCCTGTGTCACCTAGTAGCCCTACAGAAGGGTTCCTTGTCTTCCACACCTGGAGGCAACAGTCCTCCTGAGTTCCCTCCTTTCTCCTAAGAGGATGTAAATAGAAAGGAAACGGGCCAAACGCTAAGGGTCTTGGGTACCTCCAAGAAAAGAGTTGTCCCTTTGCCTGAAAGCAGTGGAGAGCCATGGACTGTTCGGAGGTACGGTTAGGGGAGCACCTGCTGTATGTGGAACTATAGGTGAGAAATGTAGGTAATTAGTTGGTTTCTTTGAGGGTTGGTTTCTAAAGGTAATATTTTAAAACAGGTCCCCTAGATTCTGACCTTGTTTGTCCCTTTGATTTCCCTAAAACCCAGAGCATCATGGGCCTGTTCTCACTGCTTTAGAGCACTTCGAGCTCTTGACCTCAGTTTCTTTCTTTTTTTTGCAAAATGGAGCAAATTTTGTCGGATGTATGTGAGGGGTAGTGAAATAATGCAGTGTTTTCTAAACATTGGTCATTTACAAACCACACTTGGGACCTTGCCGTCTCTTCATATCACCTCTTCCACTATTTACCTCCTCTTTTTTATTGTCTTAGCCTTCGTTTTAAAAAACTTGAACTTGTTTTAAGAGGAAATGTTTCCCTGGCTGGTGTGGCTCAGTAGATTGAGTGGCAGTCTGCAAACTGAGACGTTGCTGGTTCGGTTCCTAATCACATGCCTGGGTTACAGGCAGAGTCCCCACTGGGGACGTGCGAGTGGCCACCTGTTGATGTGTCTCTCACACATTGATGTTTCTCTCCCTCTCTTTCTTCCTTCCTTCCCTCCCCTCTCTCTAAAAATCAATAAATAAAACTTTTTTTAAACAGGAAACATATGTCATCTAAATAGGAAAAGCAAGTTTTACTTGCCCTGAATAGAAAGTCATGGTAAAATATACATACATTGAAAACAAGAGTATAATTCAGTTCAGGCCGATTATTGTTGCTGCAGGCTGTGAGACTGATGTTTGGGGGGTTAAAAAAGGAGATAATAATGGGTCAGGCGGGTATTAAAGAATGGCCACAGCACACTGAGCCCCCTATGATGCCATCAGAAGGTGGAGGGAGAATTGATCAGAGAGCTTTTCTCACCTTGGGAGTCAACATCATTGACCCTGTGTAATCTGTCCCTAAAAGTTGTCCAGACACACCTGAGCTTACCTTATAATTATCAGTGGCTTGGGAAGGATTGCTGTGCGCACAGTGTCCCAAGTCCCCTGGCCTGAGGGCCTTGCCATTGTTCACACTGGCCTGGGAGGTGGCCCCGTCTTAGAATGCCCAGAAATCAGCATCACCCTACTCCTGGGGCAGGGCTGACAGAGGCCAAGTCTGCAGCCTATGGGAGGGGCTGGGGCTGGGCTGGGCCTGGCCCTCCCAGCAGGGAAGTATGGTACCTGCTTTATGGTTTCAGAAGAGAAGCTTCTGTCAGACAGCATGCTGGTAGAGGCACGGGAAGCCTCGGATGAGGACCTGCTGGTGGTGCACACAAGACGCTATCTCAACGAGCTGAAGGTACAAGGCCAAGGGCCTGGGGCTGCCACAGGCCAGGGGAGCTGCCAGTCAGGAGGAGTGGCCATGGGAGGGGCGGCTCAGCCTGGAGAAGCACAGCCCAGTGGGGTTCAATTCCTGTTCAGGGGAAGCATGGAGTCTGTGGTCCACAAGAGAGGGAGCAAGGTGTCAGAAAAAGGCAGATACTAGGAATGGGCTAGACTGCCCTGGGGGAGGTGAGGAGTTCCCTATTATGGAGTATGAAAGAAGGGATGTCCACTTGGTGAAGAGTGAAACTTTACAAGGATTGGGGCTTCTACGTTAGTGACTTTCAGTCTGTGTTCTATGAACAGGCCTCAAAGACCCCTGCTGGAATGATGGTTGGGGGAGCCCAGCCCTGTCCCCATCCAATCAAAACTGTCCTATTTTGGCTTACTTTTTATTGGACTGAAGTTTATGGTTTTGTTCTAAGACCTTCTGCTAAAGGCTCGTTGAAATCCGTGGGGCTAAAGGCAAGTTAGAAGCCCCCCAGAGCCCAGCAGGGCACATAAAGAAATGGTCAGGCAGGAGGTGGTGGTTTGGGGGTGAACTGGAAAGCTGCTGCCCTTCCCAGGTGGGTGGTGGCTCTTCAGCTCCGCTGTGGGCCCAGCGTGGCCATAATGCCTGGCTTTAAAGCAGAGCCAGAAACCCAGATTATTAAGTGACATTTCCTGATAGCTTGTGGTGACAGTTCACTTAGGATTTTAAAGTCCTACCTGCAAACCAAACTGGGCCTACAGGTTGCATGCTCATGACCTCTTTCTATAGGACCCCATAGCTCTCATCAGTAGCTGAGGTTCTGAGGGTGGAGGCCTTCAGTCAGTGTCCTTTGTGGGAGCAGAGGGGAGGCTGCATGGGAGGCGGCATGAGAACTCAGTGCTGTTAGCCTGCCCTGGCTGGATCAGGGATGCAACAGGTTCTTTGCCCCCAAGAGATGAGAGTCCTGTATATCTGAAACTATATAATGTCACCTTAATAAATTTAATAAAAAAAAATTTTTTAAAGAGTGTGGGACCCCTGACCCCCTGGCTTCCCAGCTGGACTCATTTTAGACTCAGAGCCATAGTAGATGCCTGACGTCACCAGGACCCTTCCCTCCATACATGTTAAAGCCTAGGCCCAGAAAGAGGCCACTGCTGCTCAAGGTCAACCTGGAAGGCAGGCAGACCTGGGGGAGACACCAGGTAAGGCATCGATTCCTAGTTCCTGGTCACAGCTACTGCTCTCCCTTCTCCCAGACTCTGGCCCAGCCGTAAGAATTCTAGATGGAGTCATGACAGTGTTAACTGATGAAAGAGTACCAGGAAGAAGTTGAAACCCGGCCCTTGGGAGAGAGAGCTGTGCGAGGCCTTGGCAGGAAGCCCAGCACTGGCTGCCCTGGTTTCCTGGGGCCTGGACGGGCATGATCACAGTCCATAGCCCAGGGGGTGGGCCAGGAGGACATGCCTGCCAGAGTCCAGAGAGTGAGGGCTGGGTGCAGGGACAGGAGGCATTGAGTTGGGACAAGAAGAGACCAGAACAGAGGGGGCCAGGGTGGGTCAGCAGGCCAGGATAAGGCTGGCACTTCAGGGCCCCACCATTTGAAGGGACCCTTATCGGGTAACTGTGTGGGTCCTACTGGATGCCGGGCCTTGTGCTCCCAAAAACCTGAGGGTAGCTTACTTTGTGATAAGTAATAATTAAAATATTCACAGGTAGATTCCCAAATAGAAAATTGAGGTCACGGGCAGGGGGAGAATTCAGATACCCAACTGGAAGGATTAACCAAGATGGTACCCTTGAGTTCCATGTTTGACTTGGAGTTCTCTGGCAGCGACAACGAAAGGAGAAACATGATGAGTTCCATAGCACCTACTAAAGTGAAGAAGTATTGCCATTCATCATCTATATCGAATAATGACTGTGTACTATGCACAAAAAAAAAGAGTAAACAAGGTTTCCTGGTCCCATGGATTTGCATTTTCATTATGGAAGACTGAAAAGGAAAGAGGTAACCACACAAAAGCATTTCAGAGAGCAAGCACCAAGGTCTATGAAGGAAGAAAAAATGGAGGGTAATTGATGGAGGTAAGCTCATTTAGACTGAGTGGTCATGGGGGGCCTCACAGAGGAGGTAAGGTTTGATCTGAGATTAAATGAGTAGGTGATACAGGTGGAGCTTTGAAAAAAGAATGCTCCAGAGTCTCAGGCCTGAGAGGGAAGGGACTTTGCCTCCTGAAAGGGAGAAGGATGTTTCTTGAGTAGCTGGGCTGAAGGGGCTAAAATACCAAGGAGGCATGTGATGTGCTCAGAGAGCCCAGCAGGACCAGGCTACACCAGGCTCTGCAGGTGTGGGAGGAGTCTGGGCTCTGTGGGAGACTGACACGGTGCTCTGTGCCCTTGATGCTCAGGGCATTGTCCGACATCCAGGTGTTGCAGTGCAGGGGCGCACAGCACCATTCACCCCGCAGACACATGCAGTACCTCTCTTCTCCTTTCTCTGCTGCGGACAGCTGGAACAGTGCCCTGGAGAGTTCCCGCAGGCCTCCTAGGGCTGCTTTTTGTTGGCCGTTCTATGTGCGCTGTGGAACGTCCACCCTCTCTCCTGCCCCATCCTTGCTCTGTCCCCCATCTGTGTGCCAGGCTTCATGCCTGGCCCTGTACTGCTGTGGCCTTCTGTGCTTCATAAACAGGACATTGAGGGAGACCCTATAGTGTGATGTTTGACGGATGATATCCATTCAGGGAAGCAAATATCTATTGAGCACCTACTGTGTACAAGGCCCAGAGGTAGCCCCACTAAAGGTAGTGGTTGAATCAGGCCAGTGCAGGGCTCTTGCCTCCTGCTGACCCCAGCAACAGGTTTCCATAGGTCGTCAGGTAGACTTGACATCTTGTCCTGAACTGGACAGTGCTTAGGACATGTTTAGCCAGCATTTAGTGAGCACCATGCTCTGTTCTAGGTGCGGGGAGATGGGATAGAACAAAAGAGACCAAATCCCTCTCCCATGGAGCTGGCATTTAGGTGGGGAGTCAGCTAATGACATTAAAATCAAGTCGATGATACAGTATCTTAGAAAGTGTGCTAAGCAAGTTCTGAAGGAAATGGGGGTGGGGGAGGACTGCAGTTTGAAATAGGGGTCATGGAGGGTCCTACTGACATGTGGTCATGAGCTGAGGGCAGTGAGGAAGTAGGCTCTGTGCGCATCCAGGGGGGCATTCCAAGCAGGATGAGCAAGTGCAAAGGCCACAAGGCAGTGGCATCTCCAGCAATGGTAGGGAAGCCAATGTGGCTGGGAATGGGAGGGAGACTGGTAAGAGATGGGGTCAGAAAAGGATCAGGGCCAGACCACATGGGGCTTTGCATGCTACTGTGGCTTTGCTCTGAGGGAGAAGAGAGCCAGGGAGTGTTTTAAGCAGAGAGGCATGATGTGATCTAGGTTGTAACTGAATTGCTTAGCGGCTGTGATGAGAATAGGCTGTCAGACAAAAGCAGGGAGACCAGAGAGGAAGGAGGCAGTAATCATTGGGGGAGATCCTGGGCTCTCAGACTAGGCTGGAAGCAGCGGATGAAACAACAGGATTTTCTGCTGTTCAGACTGAGTATGGGGCATACCAGAGAAGACAAGGATGCCTCAGAAATTTTGGCTTCAGCCCCAGGGAGTTTGCCCTTATGGTGCTCTCAGTCCTGTGGGAGAAAGGGAAGCCCAGTGCCTGAAGACAGATGTCTCAGGAGAGTCTCTGGGGAAATGGGACCCCCAGTGTCTCTGATTCTCTGTCTATCTTTTCTTTCCTGAGGGGGCCCCCTCTCCCTTTTTTTTTTTTATTGTGGTAAAGTTCACATAACATAAAGTTAATCATTAACCATCTCAAAGTATAAAATCTAGTGGCATTTAGTATATTTACAATGTGGTGCAACCATCACCTCTATCTAGTTCCAAAACATGTTCATCACCTCTGTACCCACTAGGCAGTTGCTCCCCATTCCTTCCTATCTATCCCCTGGTGGGGGGACCACCATGTCACAAAAAGGTTTTGCCTTTCTGGATGTTTTATGTAGTGTACCTGGAATTATACAATATGAGATCTGTGTCTGGCTTCTTTCACCGAGCATAGTGTTTTCCAGAATCATCTACCTTGTAGCACGTGTCAGTGCTCCATTCCTTACTAAGGCTGAATAACTTCCATTGTGTGGATAGGCTACATTTTGTTTATCTGTTTATCAGCTGATGGACACTTGAGTTACTTCCAGCTTTTGGCTTTTGTGCAGTATTACTGTGAACATTCAGATACAAGTATTTGTTTGAGTACCTGTTTTCAATTATTTTGGTTGTATACCTAGGAATAGAATTGCTGAGTCATATGGTAATTCTGTTTAACTTTTTTTTGTTATTAGTCTACAGGGGGTTATTTTTTAAGTATATTTTATTGATTATGCTATTATAGCTGCCCCATTTTTTTCCTTCCCTTTGTACCCCTCTGCCCAGCACACCCCCCAACTCCAGCATTCCCCTACCCTTTACTTGGTGTCCATGCATTATATGTGTAAGTCCTTTGGCTTCTCCATTTCCTATACTATCCTTAACCTCCCCTGTCTATTTTCTACCTACATTTATGCTTCTTATGCCCTGTACCTTATCCTCCCATTTCCCCCCTCCCCCTCCCCATGGATAACCCTCCATATGATCAGCATTTCTATGGTTCTGTTCCTGTTCTAGTTGTTTGCTTAGTTTTTTTTTTTTTTTTAGTTTCAGTTGTTAATAGTTGTGAGTTTTTTTGTCATTTTACTATTCATAGTTTTTGATCTTCTTCTATTTCTTAGATAAGTCCCTTTAACATTTCATAGAATAAGGGTTTGGCGATGATGAACTCCATTAACTTGACCTTATCTGGGAAGCACTTTATCTGCCCTTCCATTCTAAATGAAAGCTTTGCTGGGTAGAGTAATCTTGGATGTAGGTCCTTGCCTTTCATGACTTTGAATATTTCTTTCCAGCCCCTTCTTGTCTGCAAGGTTTCCTTTGACAAATCAGCTTATAGTCTTATGGGAACTCCTTTGTAGGTAACTCTTTCTTTTCCTTTTGCTGCTTTGAAGATTCTCTCCTTCTCTTTAATCTTGGGTAGGCTAATTATGATGTGCCTTGGTGTGCTCCTCCTTGGATCCAACTTCTTGGACTCTCTGAGCTTCCTGGATTTCCTGGAAGTCTGTTTCCTTTGCCAGACTTGGGAAGTTTTCCTTCATTATTTATTCAAATAAGTTTTCAATATCTTGCTCTTCCTCTTCTACTGGCACTCATATGATTTGGATGTCGGAACGTTTAAAGTTGTCCCAGAGGTTCCTAAGCCTCTCCTCATTTTTTGAATTCTTGTTTCTTCATTCTGGTCCAGTTGGATGTTTATTTCTCCCTTCTGCTCCAAATCGTTGATTTGAGTCCCAGTTTCCTTCCCATTACTGTTGGCTCCCTGTATATTTTTATTTATTTCACTTTGTATAACCTTCACTTCTTCCTTCATTTTGCAACCAAACTTAATTCTGTGAGCATCCTGATTACCAGTCTTTTGAACTCTGCATCTGACAGATGGTCTATCTCCTTGTCACTTAGTTCTTTTTTCTGGAGTTTCAATATGTTCTTTCATTTGGGCCATATATCTTTGTCTTGGCACACCTGATACATTGTAAGGGATGGAGACTAGGTATTTGCCAGGGTGGGGCAACCCTCTTTACTGAGTTGTTGTGCTGTCCTTTGATCCATTTTGAGTTAATTGTTGTACATGGTTTTAAGGTAAGCATCCAACTTCATTCTTATGAATGTGGATATCCAGTTCTCCCAGCACCAGTTGGTTAAGGAGACTGTTCTTTCTCCGTTGACTGGTTTTAGTACTCTTATAGATAATCAGTTGGCCATAAATGTATGTATTTATTTCTAGACTCTCAATTCTATTCAGTTGATCTACCTTTGCCAATACCACAGTGCTATGATTCCTGAAGCTTTGTAGTAAGTTTTGAAATTGAAAAATGTGAGTCCTCCAACTTCCTTGCTTTTCAAGATTGTTTTCACTATGTAGGGTCCCTTGAGATTCCATATAAATTATAAGGTCAGCTTCTCTTTTCTAAAAATAAGGTGGGGGTGGCATTGGGATTTTGACAGGGATTGTGTCAAAATCTTCAGGTGAATTTGGAAGAGTATTACCACCTTTACAATATTAATTAGGTCAGTCCATGAACCCAGAATACTTTTTCCATTTATTTAGATCTTCTTTAGGTTTTTTAATCAACAATGTTTCAGAGTTTTCAGTGTGTAAGTTTTGCATCTTCTTGGTTAAATTTATTCCCAAGTATTTTAATTTTCGATGTTGTTGTAAATGGAATTACATTCATGATTTTCTTCGTTTTTTTAAATAGTAATTATTTTATTAATAAAAGAAATGTATTTTTAAGTGACTAGAGTTGCCAGACACCAAAACATTAAAAAGACATCTGTAGATGCAGAGGACAGAGTCACAAAAAGTTAATTGCAGAATATTGCATGACGCAGTCGTGCCTGTTTTACTCCAAAATGAAAAGTGTGAACAGACAATTTTATTTTATTTTTTGACTTTTTTTTATTATTGTTGTTCAGTTTCAGTTGTCCCCATTTTCCCCCTGCTACTCTCCCCTGCCCTACCCAACCCCCCCCCCCACATTCAATCCTCCTCTCACCCGCCTGTTGTCTTTGCCAATTGGTCCTTCGTACATGTTCCTTGACAACCTTTCCACTTCTGTTACCCGCCTCCCTTCACCCCTGGGGTCACTGTCAGTTTGTTCTTTATTTTGATGACTCTGGTTATATTTTGCTTGCTTGTTTGTTTTGTTGATTAGGTTCACTTATGGGTGAGATCACATGGTTTTTGTCTTTCACCACTTGGCTTACTTCACTCAGCATAATGCTCTCCAGTCCCATCCATGCTGTCACAAAGGGTAGGAGCTCCTTCTTTCTTTCTGCTGCGTAGTGTTCCATTGTGTAAATGTACCACAATTTTTTGATCCACTCATTTACTGGTGGACACTTAGGCTGTTTCCAGCACTTGGCTATTGGAAATTGTGCTGCTATGAACATTGGGGTGCATAGGTTCTTTTGGTTTGGTGTTTCAGGAGTCTTAGGGTGTAATCCCAGCAGTGGAATTGCTGGGTCCAAAAGCAGTTCCATTTTTAGTTTTTTTGAGGAAATTTCATACTATTTTCCACAGTGGCTGCATTAGTCTGCAGTCCCACCAACAGTGCATTAGGGTTCCCTTTTTGTCACAATCTACCAGCACTTGTTGTTTGTTGATTTATTAATGATCACCATTCTGACCAGTGTGAAGTGGTAGCTCACTGTAGTTTTAATTTGCATCTCTCTGGTGGCTAGTGATGCTGAGCATCCTTTCTTATGTCTCTAGGCCCTCTGTATGTCCTCCTTGGAGAAGTGTCTGTCCAGGTCCTTTGCCCATTTTTTAATTGGGTTGTTTGTCTTCCAGGTGTGGAGTTGTGTGAATTCTTTATGTATTTGGGAGATCAAACCCTTGTCTGAGATAGATATCATTGGCAAATATATTTTCCCATACGATTGGTTCCCTTTTCATTTTGCTGATGTTTTCTTTAGCTGTGCAGAAGCTTTTTAATTTGATGAAGTCCCAATTTTTAGTTCTTCCTTTATACCCCTTGCTCTAGGGGACATATCTGTAAAAATATTGTTGCATGGAATATCTTCATAATTTTATTTTTGAATTGTTTGCTGTTAGTGTGTGGAAATACAGCTGCTTTTTATGTGCTGCATCTTATGTTCTGCAACTTTGCTGAATTTATTTCTTAAGTTTAATTGGTGGTGGGAGGAGGGTTTTGTGTTTGTTCTTTAGGATATCCTATATAAAGCACTGTGCCACCTGTGATTCGAGATAAATTCTACTTCTTCCTTTTCAATTTAGAGGCATTTTATTTCTTTGTATTTCCTCATTGCTCTGGTTGGAACTTCCAGTTGAATAGAAGTGGCAAAAGCAGTCATCCTTGCCTTGTTTCTGATCTTAGGTGGGAAGGACTTTGCACTGAGTATGCTGTTAGCTATGGGATTGTATGTATGTGAGAGACAAATGCCCTTTGTCATGTGGAGGGAGTTCCCTTGTATTCCTAACTTACTAATTTTATGAAAGGGTGTTGGACTTTGTCAGAGACTTTTTTTTTTCCCATAAGATGATAATGTGGGATTTTTTCCCTTCTCTCCCTTTGCTCCCACTTCCACTGCTGGAAAGTCCTAACCCAAACCAAGCATTTGGGGTTCTGAGTGGGGTTGCAGCCAATCTCTTCCCTGAGAGCTGTAGTTGGTTTGGACCTCTGAGGGTGGGGGTCCACCTGAGAAAATCAGGCAGCGGGAGAGCAGTACAGTGTTGTGGGGTTACCAAAAGGCTGCCTGGGCATGAAGGCCCTGACATAGGACCATGCTCTGGAATGGGGAAGCTCCTGAGCCATGCCCTTTGGTGGGCAGTGGGTATCAGGCCAGGATAAACCTCATAGGTTCACTGTAGCGCATTCATCCATTTGTTCAACACTGAGGTCAAGTTCCCTTAAGCATCAAATTCTCCAGAGGGCTCGTCATGACACAGATTGCTGGGCCCCACTCCCAGTGTTTCCGACTCAGGAGGTCTGGGGTTGGGCCTGAGAATGTGCATTTCTAACAAGCTCTCAGGGGCCGCTGTTGCTGCTGGTCTAGGAGCCACACTTGGAGAAGCACAGCCCTAGAAACAGAGCCTTCAGCAGGGATTTAGGTGGTACAAGGTTCCAGGTGAAACCTATAAGAGAGGGTGGGAGGCAGAGAAGGCAGGGGAAGAAGTTGGGCCTATACCTGGCTTCACCAGAAGTGTGGCCTCAGCCTGACCCCACGGTGTGTGTCCTAGGAGCGGGAGGCCAGGCTCTTACAGGCTCTCCTGGGATAAAAGAGGTAAGGTGGCCTTCTCAGGCGAGGTGCAGGCAGGGGGGTATTGCAGGTATGAGCAGCAAGCACCTACTTTGTTCCAGGCATCATATGCAGCAGGAACAAGCATGTACCTGCCCTGCCAGAGCTGGTGTTCTGTTGGGAGAGCTGACATAGAAGTATTGTTATTGTCACATAGAGACAAGTGCCATGCACAAAGATGACACAAAGGCAGGGGGTCAAGGGAGCTCAGGTTGGGGTACTTTACATTGGGCAGTGAGTACAGACCTCTCCAGTGGCTCTAGAGCCCTCATTCCAGGCCTAGTTGGGAGGAGTTCCTGTTTCACAGATGAAACTGGAGGCACAGGTAAGTAGAGGGCCACGCCCAAATGCATACTGCAGTGGCAGAGCCCAGAGTTAAACCAGCCTGACGAGGAAGACTTAAGAGCCCTGTCCCTGTCCTGCTCTGATCCAGCCTGTCCCTCGTTGCCCTCGCCTGGGGCCAGGCTGCAGGCAGATCTGGGCGGGCCCGTTCCAGCCTACTGCACCTCCCAGATAAAGTGTCTGCTCCTGGCACTGCAGCGTCTATCACCCCCAGCCTGCCCCCTCCCTCTGTTTATTTTTCACTGTTGGCCACTGATGTTTCTTTCCTAGAGCAGCTATATCCAACAGAACTTTCTGCAATGATGAAAATGTTCTAGAAGGACTCTGTCCAGTCCAGCAGTCACTAGCCATGTGTGGCCATTAAGCACTTAAAATATTGCTTGTGTGACTGAGGAACAACATTTTAATTTAAAAAAACTTTTAAAAAATTTTAAGCAACTTAAAATTATATGTAAGTAGCTATGTGTGGCTGGCAGTTCCTGGATGGGCTAGCTCAGGTCTAGAGTGTCAGTAAGCCACAGCACTGCCTTGCACAGAAACCATGTCTGGGCTGAGATGAAGGCCTAGCCCTGTCTTTCATGGCCAGGAGTCAAGAAATATGGACAGATGGGTGCCTTATCCTGTGGAAGCTGGTCCCTGTGGTTGAATCCTGTATGTGCTTCTGGTGACTTGATGCTTGCCCCATGTAGAACTCAGTCTCTAGCTTAGAAGTCCCCACATCTTGTCCCACGCCACTGCAGCTTCACAAATATGAGAACACAATACATTTACACAGGGGTGGGTCTTGGCAGCTGTCCAGCGTGTCCTAGCTCTACCACCACTCCCCTTCCAGGCCCATGGTACCTCCATGTTACAGCCAGAGGGCCAGGGCTTGCAGAAGGCTGGATGGACACGACTCATTCAAGACAAGTAATCCAGGTCCTATAGGCCCTGTTTGCTTGAATGAGGGAGCAGAGCACGCTCGCCCAGCCTGCAGCTGTCCTCAGCCTTGGAAGGGGTGGCCACACAGGTGTTCAGTGGCAGTGCAGGCAGTCTGACGAGATGTCTCCCCTGTTGGCTGGTGGCCTAAGCCACAGTAGCCCATCCGTGGGCTGATTTGTCCTGCCCTGCTGCCCCAGCCTCTCATGAGTGTCCTCCCCCACTGCCACCACACCTTCCTGGCCCTTTCCAGGCACGTGCTTTTCCTGCAGGCTTCTCCAGGCCAAAATCCCTAGTTCTCGCCTGATTGGTGATCACAGTGGCCACACTGCCCGCCTAGTTCTCTGTCACTGGATGCCTTGGCTGCCTCAACACCTGACTTTGCTCACTCCTTCCTGAAACCTCCGTGGCTGGCCTCCTGAGCACCTGCCGTCCTGACCACCCATCCCCCATCACCCTTCTGGTCCCCAGACAGCCCTTTTTCATCCCAGTGAACTCCAACTTGGCCTTTGCCCTTCAGCGTTGGAGTGCTGGGCTTCTGACCTTGCATCCGGACACCTCCATTCATCTGTTGTCTGTTAACTACCCCATCTCACCTTCCCCAAACCCTCATTATCTCTCCCTTCCTTCCTGGGGCTGCTGCTGCTTTTCTCCAACCCTAACTGGTTCTCCTGTTACAACCACAGCAGCGTGGGAAGTGCTGTCGGAGGCTCCCTACTGCTCTGACATGCCTGAGAGCCTTTGCTGGCCGACCAGCCCTGTATGTCCCAGCTATACTCAACTTCCATTGAACACGGGGACTCACTTCTCTCCCGCCAGCAATACCTTTTTTACCTTGACCCCTACAACTGGCTCACTCTTGTTCACCTTCAGTCTCTGCTTTCATGTATGTTAGTACCTCCAGAAGGCCTGTCTGCCCCCACCCCCGCTCAGACCATGTTCTTCATTGCAGGGCTTGTCACATTGCATATAAGCACTTTCACGGTAGGCTACAAGAAGCATCGTGACAGGAGAAGTGGTCTGGCCTCCACCTGCAGTCAGTCAGTAGGAGCAGGGAGCCTGGGCCTAGGGGCGTTCTCAGCCAGGCAGGAGATGGTTCCGGAACTGGGTACATTTGCCAGGAACCAGGGAGGTCCCTGGAATAAGGTCACAGGAAAAGCTGTGTCCTTATTTTGGCACATATGCCCTTTAGGTTCCCCAGCTCCTCCTGCCTCTAACTGGAGAGGGGGCAGGACGCCTCTTTTCAAAGGAGGTCCAGTTCTCGATGGATAAAGAGGCCATGCTTTGCTGGGGGAGCAGGACGCCTGGACTCTGTCAGTGAGGCAGCATGTGACCTGGGCAAGAAAGATCCTCTCTGTCCTCTGTACAGCGGGTGGGATGGGCCTGTTCTGGGCCCGCACCGCTCAAGTCGGAGTCCTCCTCAGCTCCTGTTTGGGGCACAAGAGGGCAGCCACGGGCTTTGGAGCGCTGAGGGGCGTGTTCCAATGGAGCTGTAAGAAAACATGCTGTGTAAACTGTTCTTTAGTGAGCCCAAAGCTTGGTGGGATCCAGACCTGTGGGGGGTTCTTGTCTCTTACCAGAGTAACTGCACTTGACCCCGAGTTCGCCCAAGGCACTTTGAAATTGGCATTACAGGAAATCTGATTTCCCCGCTGCTGCTGCTGCTGCCGCCTCCGAGCTCTGGGCGTGGCAGTGGGAGGCCAATGGTCTGCGTCTCTTTCCACAGTGGTCCTTTGCTGTCGCCACCATCACAGAAATACCCCCTCTCATCTTTCTCCCCAACTTCCTTGTTCAGAGGAAGGTGCTGAAGCCCCTTCGGATCCAGACAGGAGGAACCATAATGGTAGGTGAGGAGGCAAGTGGGGTGCAGGCGGGGCTGGCGGCTCTTCCACCTGGTTCCTTCCCACCTCTGGGTCTTTGCCCGTCCTGGCCTCCCCATCTGGAGCGCCCTCCTCCCACACAGTAGTTGAACGGAATCTTAAATGTTCCTCAACGCCCAGCAGTAATGACTCTCCCAAAGCTTTCCCCATCCCAGGACATTGGAGTTCATTGATTTTTTTCCCCTGGGGAGCTCCAGTTGAGTTACCGTATTTGCTGGTATGTAAGATGTACCCCTATCCCCCAGAGATATATCCTAAAACGATCGCTCCAATGTGTCAGATTTAAGATGGAGAAGCAAACCCCATGACTTCAGTGGTGGATGGAGCTCCCTCTCTCCCCGTCATGGGTGTGGCAAGGAACACTCCTGGCAAAATTAGGTTTGCTGTCCTCTGTATAGTTTTCCTTAAAATTAGCCACAGCAACATTTCAAATTTCAAAGGTCAATGGTCTAATTCACACCTGGATAAATACCTATTGATCCCAATAGTTTTCTTTTTTAGCTTGCAAATTTGTATGTTTTTTTAGTTTATTAGAGTATTACTGCACATCCCAAAACTTTGATTTCCTGTGGATTTCAGCATTCAGTTTACTATATTTCCATGAGCAGAAACTTGTCTATTTTCTCTTTGAAAGCCCCGTGAAAGTCATTGTCAGTTTATGTTTCTTCTAGTTTCCTCACAAAATTGCAAAGGGGATTGATTATGCACTGCTCATCCTGTATACCAACCCATCTGGTACTTGCTACTGGGACCGTGTTTGCCCCAGGGGCGGGTGCCTCCTGTAGCCTCACCTCCGAGCTGGCTAGAAGCACTGTTTATGGGATGGATGCGTGAGTCAGTGAATGAGTGAGGAGTGAGTGGAGAGGGCTGCCTTGCCCTTCACCCTGTGCTTATCTCCCAGGCAGGGAAGCTGGCAGTGGAGCGAGGCTGGGCCATCAATGTGGGTAAGTGCCTTGCCTGGGGAAGCTGGACTGTCAAGGCCTGGGGGCTGGGGGGGCCCGAAGGGACCTGGAGGAAGCAGCTGTGAGCTCAGAAGCTCTGGTGCCTGGGAGGGGCCAATCAATGCCTCCATCTAGCATGAAATCTTTGTCTAAAAGAGTTCTCCAGGTTGCTTCCCAGTCCTGCCTTTGCATACTTCCAGTGATGGGGAACTCACTCTCTCCCGGAAAGCCTGTGCCATCTATAGAGAGCTCTGCATGGGACTGAAACCTGCAGAGTTTCAGCGGCTCCCCCAAAAGGCTCCGTCAACCTCTGGGGCCCAGGAAAGTCTGCAGGGGCTTGGTCATGTCGTGGTGGGTGGACAGGCCCAGGATCAATATCACTTTGTTCTCAGGGGCCTTGAGGGCCATCACTCCTCAGTCCCCTGGCCTCTCCCACAAGATTGGCTCATGGGGGGGCTGCACCCATGGTCTTCTTCACCCTTGCCAGTGTCCCTCATGGAGGCTTAGCATGTCACAGTTTGTGAAGGTCTGTTCTGTCCAGCCTCTCGTCTGAGCTGGGTGTTACTGTTCAGTCCAATTTTTCTGATGAGAACATGGACCTTGAGAGAGGCCTACTGGCTTGCTCAGAGCCCCATTGCTCCTCCCCCAGCCCCCACCTTGGACTGTGAGCACTGGATGGCCAGGGGCTGGATCTCGTCCACCTTGGTATGTCCAGGTACCCATCATTAGGCCTGGCTTAACCATGATGTTATGATACTCTCCTGAACAAATGAATGAGTGGCAACACTTGCCATGGGTTTCTATAGGGTTCCCAAGAGGACCCAGGCCCTTTCCTCATGGAAGGTGTTATGGCCTGGTAAGAGCCCAGATCCTGGTCCATCCCTTGGTTCGAATCTTTGTTCTGCCGTTAGCTAGCTGTGTGACACAGGGCAAGCTGCTGACCCTCTCTGTGCCTCAGGTTCTGATTCTAAAGTGGAGATGATGATGAGAATGCTGCCTGGTAGGGCAATGCAGAGACTTCAGTGAACTTGGTGCCTGGTTAGGAGTTCACTGTTGACTGTTACCTCATCATTATGATCCAATGACCGCCTCTTAAGTGGTGCGGGAGGCAAGTCCCAGCATCTGCGGGCCCTGGCTTCACACTGCCTAAGACTGTGTGGGGCTCAACCTCAGAAGCTCTGCAGGTCAGGTCCTCTGAGGGGTTGCAGTGGAATGGGCTCCATGGTCACTGAGGCTCTGAGGCTGTGGTCTTAGGATTGAGGGGCAAAGGGGGCTGGACCGCAGCCTCTAGGGCCCTCACCATTGCCATGGGCAGCCATGACCAGCAGACTGTGCCCTGTCTGACAGCCCCTTCTACCACCCTGCAGAATCTGGGTGGTCCCAAAGTAAACCTGCCCCCAGAGCCCCACCACCCTTTTTTGGCAGGAGGACTCACAGGTGGGCAGGCCCGGCTCTGTGGTGACTCACTACCTGAGGAAGGATGAGCTCCCGTGCCCTGAGGGGTGTGAGTGGGCATTAGGGCCAACTTGCTGGGACCACCTAAGGGGTTTCTTTCTCTGACATGGGTGGCTGTGATGGCAAAGCTGCCTCCTGACCTGGGGATGGTGACATATCTGGGCACTCAGTTCACTTTTCCAACCTGGAGTCCCAGATCTTCCTGAGAGCTGAGCAGGAAGGGTCCCTTGGGAGGCCAGGGGGTGGGGGTGCACCCGGGGCTAGCTCTTAAGCCTGGCCCTGACCACACCATGTCTGCCCTTTCGTAGGTGGTGGCTTCCATCACTGTTCCAGCGACCGGGGCGGGGGCTTCTGCGCCTATGCGGACATCACACTCACCATCAAGGTGCGCAGGGGAGCACCTGGGCCCTGTTCCCACAGGGCCCACAGACGAATGGTGGGGGTGAGGCAGGTCAGCAGGCCCTGGCCGTCAGAGAGGGAGACACACAGTGGGCCTTCCGAGAGGCTGGAGGGAGGGGAAGGAGGCATGAGGACGTGGAGCTGTAGGAAGGCAAAGATTGTAGAATAAAGTTCCAGACCCGGTTTTGAGAGGAGGTCCCCCCTCCTCGAGCCCCCCACACATTTCCTCAGGATTCCTAGGCTGTCATTGAGGGCCAGCCTCACTCCCCTACTTACCTGCCTCCTGACTTCCAGCCCTTCATGGCACAGAACATGCCCCTTCCTCCAGGGAGCCTTCCTGACCACGCAGACATGGTTCCCTGGAGCTGCAAGCTCTGCTGGGTGTGTGATGGGTTAGCCTGGTTCTGAGAGCTCACAGCATGTATGGCCTCCTGCCCCGGCCCTTCACCAACGGGGAGTCCTGAGGGGCCGTGTCTTCTGTGGGTCCTTACGTCTTCCCTTTCTCCCCTGGGCAGTTTCTGTTTGAGCGAGTGGAAGGCATCTCCAGGGCCACCATTGTTGATCTCGATGCCCATCAGGTGAGTGTCCTGTGGGGGCTGGGGTCTCGTGGGTCCCCCTCCTCAGGCCCCCTTTGCATGCTCCCCATCAACAGCTCTCATGCAGCCCTGCACTGTGGAACTCCCCCAACCCTGGGAACGGCCCTGAGCCCCGAGGCAGACTTCTGCCACCTCCATCCTGATCCACCCTTCTCCCTGTGTCTGGAGAGAGGAGCGGAAAGCAAAGTGTCCTGCTTTCTCCTTCTGCCCGTCTCAGCCCAGCCAGGGTGGTTGGTCCTCTTCGATGCTCCTATCACACCTGAAGGTCCTCCCTCCCTTCTCCTGACTGCCCGTGAAAGCCAAGCTGAGGGCTCTTCCTAGACCCGGTCTGGCAGTGCTGTTCTCGTGCTCTCAACCCCTCGGTGGCTTCCATGGTCACTTTGCACAGGGCCGAGAAGCACTGCAGACCAGCCCCTCAGGAACATGCTCACTCAACACCAGTTCAGGGTTGCTTGGCTCCAAGGCAACTGCCTGCGGGGAAAGCATCAGGACTTGAAACTCAGGTCTGGCTCCTCTGGTCAAAGACAAGGCAGGGCATCCGTGGGCTCTTGAAGGCCCCTCCCACACCTGTGCTGCTGTAGCTTTGGGATGGCCCGGCGCCCTGCTTCAAGGTCACGTGACACTGAGCTTCTGAACCAAGTCACATGAGTACCGCTTTTTACAGTTTATGTCTCACATCCTGGATTCCAGGCAATTCGACTACAGACTTGAGAGGGTGGTAGAGCCAGGATTTCTGCCTTGTTTCCTGGAGAAGAAAATGACAGGGCTGGGGCTTGCTTAAGGTCACACTGGAAGGTCATGGGGCCAGGTGTTGAGGTTGAATCTCGGCCTTGTCACTTGACATCCATGAGAGCCTCTGCTCTAAGGGCAAACCACACTGCTCAGGCACGGGGTCAAGGGGGTGGGGGAGGGCGGGTCCTGGGTGGAGGGGTCCTGGCCTTGCTGAGGGCACCTGCCTGCAAGTGGCTTCCATGTTCCCCCCACAGGGCAATGGGCACGAGCGGGACTTCATGGGTGACAAGCGTGTGTACATCATGGATGTCTACAATCGCCATATCTACCCTGGGGACCGCTTTGCCAAGCGTGAGCTGCTCCCATCCCCCGGTCCTAAGTGCACTCTCGAATGGACGGGGCTCTCCCTCCGGAGTATTTCCTGTGGGCTGGGCCCTGCAGAATTCACTTCATGTATTCTCAGCATCTCTGCAAGTTGGGAATTGTTCCCATTATATAGATGAGGAAACAGACCAAAAGAAGTCACTTGACACCCCCCACACACACACTAATAAACATGTGTGTGGGTCCTTATATTGGGGGGAGCCATCGGAAGGATAAAAATAGACTCTTAGGTGTGTGTCTGTCAGTGGAAGAGATGGAAAAGACACAAAGGGGAAACTATGATAAATAGGATCTTCCAAATAAGATTGCCGAAATTAGTTAAAATGTAATAGTTGTTAAAATAAATGCAGGCAGGTTAAACTTGACAATCTAAAGGCAGAGGTGCTCAGATCATCTGTGAAAGGAGAGGGACCTGCTCACTTTGTGCGCAGGGGACATTTTTGCTGGTAGGGCTATGAGTGAGTCTGCTTTGGGTAGTCAGCAGCCGGTGTGGCCCAAGGGACGTTTCTGAACTGAATCCTGAATGTGCTGGATTTGGACGTGAGGGCACAACAGGGCGTCCACGTGTCCGGGCAAGGGCTCGTGGAGGCAGTGAGAGCACGTGTCTGACACGGGTCTCTGAATCTGCAGGGTGAGGTGTTTTCTCTTCAGTTCCCCTTCTCTCCTTTGGGCCCTGCTTTGCAGCTACTGGTGCTCTGTTTAGCTCACTTGGGGTGAAAAGAGAGCCCGAGCAGTGCTGGAGTCAGACCGTTTTTTAGTCCTGCCTTGGGTGCTGACAGGGACCCCGGCCATCTTTGCCCTCTCGAGCCTCAGTTTCTCTTCTCTGCACATTGGGGGTATTCCTGTACCCCTCGTAGAGGCCATCAGGCGGAAGGTGGAGCTGGAGTGGGGCACAGAGGATGATGAGTACCTGGGTAAAGTGGAGAGGAACCTTGAGAAAGCCCTTCAGGAGCATCCTCCCGACGTCGTGGTGTACAACGCAGGCACTGACATCCTCGAGGGTGACCGCCTTGGGGGACTGTCCATTAGCCCACAGGTACGTCCTGACCCTGGAGGGCAGGGGAGGGTCAGCTCTGCAGACTTAGCAGGACAGGTGGACTGCACTGGTGTTTCTCCTGATATCAGAGAGCGGGTGGGTGTGAGTAGCAGGACCTCCCGATACCACAAGGATCGAGGTGTGTCTGAGCCAGCCTTCCCACTCTCCCCACAGGGCATCGTGAAGCGAGATGAACTGGTGTTCCGGGTGGTCCGTGGCCGCCAGGTGCCCATCCTCATGGTGACCTCAGGCGGGTACCAGAAGCGTACAGCCCGCATCATTGCTGACTCCATCCTTAACTTGTATGGCCTGGGACTCATTGGGCCTGAGTCACCCAGCGTCTCAGCACAGAACTCAGACACGCCTCTGCTACTCCAGGAGGTGCCCTGACTGCACTGCCCTTCCGAGTGGCTCCCTGACTGCCTCCCACCCGCCACCCCCCTCAGCGCTTCTTTTCTAACCACATGGCGTGGTAGGGGCAGCTGCCAGGGGCCCAGGGCCTGTCCCTGATTGGGCCTGCCTGAGGGGCCTGGCAGGCTGCTCCTCTGCTCCCCCTCCGCTGGGTGTCGGAGGATCTCCAGGCCCCTCTGTGGGAGGGAGCAGGAGGCAGTCCCAGGAAGACAGCACGTGGGATCACAGCTCTGACCAAGCCCTGGGGAAGCAGGTAGCTCACCCAAGGAGAGAGGAGGGTAGGTGAGTCTCTGGGGGCTGCAGGGAGGGCTCCCGGGGGTCAGGGTACTTTGGTTTTCAAAGATGTCAGACCAAGGAAGCTTCCATCTCTACCATGGTTGGGCCTCTCCCTCTTAAGTCATGCAATTTGCTCCCCTTGTCTCAGGCAGGGCATGAGGAGCTGGGGACAACATGTGGGTGGGACTGAGAGCTGGGTGTGGAGGCCAGGACTCTTGGAGGAGCCCTGAATTCCTGGCCAGTAGGCAGGAGCCTTGGTTCCAGATGTGAGGGGTGGCAGGGAAGGGGATTCAGGTGGATCTTCCCTTCTGGCATTCCCTTTTGGTAATACAAGGACTGGGCCTGCCCTCTGAGCCCCTCAGTGATGATAAGTGATGGGGAGGCCTGAGGAGCCCCAAATCCCTGCTTTCACAGTGGTCTCACCTGTTCAGGGAGAGGGGCAGTTTTAGGAAGAACACTTGGCCCAGGGCCTCAGCAATGGAGGCATAATGGGGCTGCTGACCCCAGTGGGGAGGGGGCAGAGGAAGATGAGGCCCAGATGGGGAAATTTTGGATGGGGCAGGTGACCAAGGTAGGTCCTGCAGGGACTGAGGCACCAGGTAGGGACTGAAGCATTGGTGAGGCCGTGCTGGAATTTCTGGACGGAGAGCAGAGGGTCTCCACCCTGGCCTACAGGTTACACGGGAAGGGGCTGGGGCAGGGCCCTGGGTAGAGCTGCAGCCTCCACTAGCCTCACCCAAATTCCTTGAGGCCCTGGTCACACTCTGTGGCCATGGTCCTGCATGAGCCCTAACCTTGTCCTCAGCTCTGCCCCGAAGGGGACTCTTAGGCCCCACAGAAAGATGAGCTGTGGGAGCATCCACTCCTCCGTTTCCTGGTGTGTTCCTAGTGGACAAAGGTGGGGCTAGAGAGGTGTCTCAGTCCCAGATCAAGTCCACACGTGGGACTCGGGTTCAATATCAGCCGGGGGTGCTCCTGCAGTCCCCCATGTTCTCCCTCACACTCCCTTGCCACTCCTTCTGCTGGAGCAAGGGTGAGGTGGAGGAAAATTTCCAAGATCACAGACTGTCAAAAATGCTGACCTTCTGGACAAGACCTGAGGTACTATGCACTCAGACCCGTCCCCCAAC
Source organism: Carollia perspicillata (assembly GCA_004027735.1). Taxonomy (NCBI): domain Eukaryota; kingdom Metazoa; phylum Chordata; class Mammalia; order Chiroptera; family Phyllostomidae; genus Carollia; species Carollia perspicillata. The sequence goes on from PVKM010015608.1 coordinate 26,913, forward strand.
CCTACGCCTTTGTCGTTGGTTTCTCTGTATCTGACGAGATCCCTAAATTCCCGCCGTCTCTAATGCAGCCTCTGACATCTGGGGAAAGGTTGTGATGTGGCTCATCACTGTTGAACTTCTGTTTATAGAGAACCATAAAGGCTTTTCTTGATTGGACCTAGTCACTGTGTGTTCTTGAGGTGAAGAATCCCTCCCTCCTAAGAATTAAAGGGAATACAAATTTAAAATGCACATAGCACAAGGCCTGGCATGAGGCAGCTGCCCAAGAAATGATAGTATTTCATTTCATCCACCGAGTCCTATGAAGCAAGTCGTTATTCCCATTTTAATATGACACAACTGAGATTCAGCGAGCCATGAAACCCAATCCACATGCACATCTAGTGAGCGTAGCACCAAGTTTAAACCTAGCTCTGGTGGATTCCAAAGCGTGTATCTCAGGCTTTCTTGAAAATAGCAGGAGTGAAGGGGGTGGTGGGTGCTTGACGCTGTCCAGGCAGAAGAGAGTCCAGGGTCTGGGAAATTATGGGATGGAAAGGCAGGCAGGGTTGGGCTCGGGCTGTGATGGGGGCTCTGCCCAGTGTGGGAAGCAGCAGGTAGGCGGGGGGAGGGGGTGGGTTCTAGCTCTGGGCTTCAGTTAAAACACTTGTGGGAATGGTCTGGGTCAGGCAGAGGGATCCAGGCAGGTGGGGAGCAGGACCTTGTCCTCAGCCTGGCAGAGTAACCAGGCCATACCCAGGGTTAGTGGCATGGCCTGGGTAGGGGGGGGCAGTGTGACTGCACAAGGGTCAGTACCAGGGACAAGGAGATCAGATG
>PVKM010015609.1:0-27708 GCA_004027735.1 Carollia perspicillata
CCCCAGATCCTAATCTTGCTGAGCTGAAGAGCACTTGAGGTTAGAGACTATGTCTCTGGTAGAAACAGGGCTAGAGGGAGGGATTTCCCCCAAACCAAGAAGAGAGGTGTGAGCCTGGGAAGGGAAAGAGAGGTCTCCGGGGCCCACCAGCATCAGAGATCTGTGTCCTGCTTTCTGGAGTCACCAAAGGATGCATCAGGTGCTTGGTGGAAATACCCATGATACACCGGGAAGATGGGCCCCTACAGCCAGAGTTCCTGTGTCACAGAAAAAGCAGCACATGGGACTGAAGAGCTCTGCAAGCTGAGTAACACACCAGGTTTTTAGTACAGCCCTGAGTGCAGGGGAAGCCCCAGGAAGGACGAGGACTGAATTTCCTACAAGCCTAACAGGATGGGGGCTGAGAGTGAAAATGAAATTGGATAAGAAATAATGAAATGGGTTATTTAGCTCACTGACTTTTTTACCTGCTTGAGAAGCCACTGCACCCATCTTCTCAGGCTCCTGCCCTGCCCCATGGACCTTCTGATCTCCTGTTCTCGCCTTTTGGCCCCAGATTTCTGGTTCACTAGGACCTGCTATCAGGACTATGCGCCCAGCTTCACAACTTCCCTCCTGCTTCTTTGGACTTTGGGTTTCCTTTGGAGCCGATGACTCTGCTGGCAGCTTGGGTTTGGGAATCCTCTATTGTAGAAGAAGAAGACCTGCTATAGGGGAGTCCCAACATGCCCCAAGCTGGACCAACCTCTGGCCCCCAAGGCTAGGAGTGAGCAGGGACACAAGTGCAGAATGTTCTTCCCCTCTTCTCTACCTGACAGCGCTTTATTCATCCTTTAGGACCTTGCTCAAATGTCACCCCCTGGGAGCCTTCCCTGACCCCCTAGGTGGGGCTCCTTCTAGGGGTTTCCACAGCATTTTGCTTATACCTCTGCACTTATCACAATATATTATTATAGATTCACATTGTGTCCTTTTCACCTTGACTATGAACACCTTGGGCAGTAACCATATCTCATTCACCTGGCACAATGTCAGCTACAGAACAGGGCCTCACCCTAAATGCCATTTCTCCAAGAGTGCCTCAGACTCTCATATGTCATTTTATACTTATTCTCTGTGTTGGGTAGAAATGCATTGAGCTGTAAGTAACTGAGAACCTGACTACAGTGGCTTAAATAGAGTCTTATTTTTCTCACACAAAAAGAAGTTTGAAGGTAAGCAACTCAGGGCTGAGACACCCAGCCTCTCCCTATCTTTCCATCCTGTCAATTTTAGCACAGTGGTCATAAGATGACTGCTATACTTATCAGGTCACATATGTACTTAGAAGCACATGTAAGTTCTAGGCAGGAAGACGTAGAAAGAGTGAAGAGTCACATTTCTCCTGTTTCATCAGGAAAGCACAGGTTTTGCCAAAATAATTCTGCTTACATATCATTGGTTGGAACTATATAACATGACCACCCCTAGCTGCAAGGGAAGCTTAAAAAGGGAAGGCAAGGGAGAAAATGGTGGAGCATGGGTATGATTGAGAACATTCTTGGGCCCCACCTCAGATCTACTGAATCAGAAATGCTGGGGATAGGGCCCAGTGGTCTGTACTGTAACAAGCCCTCTAAGTGATTCAGATTCAGCTGAAGTTGGAGAATCACAGTCATATCTAACAGCTAGTATTATGGTAGGAAAAAATCCTGGGCTAGAATTCAAATTACATGTTTTTGTGAAATGATGCCCAACCAACTGAGCCACACTAGTCAGGGCAGAAATCACATATTTTTTTTTACTGCAAGCTTTGTTACTTGCCAGCCAGAGGACCTTAGTTTTCTGATTTCTAAAATGGAAAGGAGAGAGAGAGACATTGATGTGAGAGAAAACATTGATTGGTTACCTTCTTGTATGCACCCAACCAGGGATACAATCTGGGTATATGCCCTGACTGAGACTCAAACCTGTGACCTGTTGGTCTACAGGATGCTGCTCCAACAAGCTGAGCCACACTGGACAGGGTGCACTGATTTTAAAATTGTAAAAATTCTTGTTAAATAAATAAAAAGTTGGCTGGTGCTAAGGAAGAAGTTCCATATGAGGTGACTACTAAAGTTCAGAGACAAGACAAAATAAAACTTTAGTGAGTATGGTGGTTAATTTCATGGGTGAATGGAGAACCCTGACTAATACAGAGGGGAAATTTTTAACTGGGACTGAGTGCTTTATTTTATTGTGCTCCTCTGTATGGTATTGTAGGTCAACATTCCAGAAACAGGATATTCTCTTGGCACCATCACTAATGTTTGGGATGATTGTATACAATCACTACAAGACTAAAAATTCCATGTGTTGGCCTCTTAGAGTCTTGCTGTCTTTCACAAGACCTTTTCTGGGGGTAATAATGACAGAGGAATCTTGCAATAGGCTGATCACAGTTATGTAGCTGACGCATTCAGCAGAGTACAAAATACCCTGGAAAAGCAAAACTACCCGTAAAAGTATAAAGAGATAAAAAAAAGTTACGACAGTAAGGGACAAAAATAGAAACTGAAACCACAGACATTCAAAATACACTCTTATCAAAAACAAATGTTTGTATCAGCCACAGTGGTTGCTGCTACAGGTGGTTTCCATGAGAGGAAAGAGGACAGACGTGGTTTCAAAACAAATACTTTAGACAGAGGATAATGAAATGGAGCATTTGGGGGAACAGTTTGTAAAAAGATGTGAAACAAATAGACAGGATTTGGTGTTCTGCCATTTGGATTAAAAATGCCGAGACATCATGGTCTGAGCACCAAGTAGTGTGTCCCTCCCTCGCTGTAGTAAAACCTGCTCTCTCAATTCTGTGTTTCTTCATTCCAGAACAGACCCCCACATAACAGGTGCTGAGAAGTTTTCACCAGTGAACTTGGACAATTCATCAGCTGCCCACTAGGCACCAGGAAAGTCACAGTCAGATCTACATTAGTCTTCACCTAACCTTCCCAGGTTTGGAAATTGCCATGACGGAAGTAGCAGAGCTGTACCAACGTCAGAAGATTGACCTGTCTACTCAGGTGAAACAACAGTGTCAAGAAAGGTTGACAGTGCTAGGAATACACACAAAACCAATGAAGTGTGCACTTTAAATGGGTGGATTGTATGACATGTGAATTATATCTCCATAAACTTGCTACCTGCTGTGGCTTAGCTGATAGAGCACTGGCCTGTGAACCCAAAGGTCACTGGTTCTATTCCTAGTCAAAGCACATGCCTGGGTTGGGGGCCAGATTCCCAGTTAGGGGCGAGAGACAACCGATCGATGTTTCTCTCCCTCTCTTTCTCCCTCCCTTCCCCTCTCTCTAAAAATAATAAAACATTTTTTTAAAATGTGAGGCTTTTACCAAAAAAAAAAGAAGGAGGAGGAGGAGAAAAAAAAAGGAGGAGAAGAAGGAGGAGGAGAAGTGTTTGCAGGCCAAGATTCCATGACACAGAGGCTGTGCGGCAGCAAAGAAACTGTGTCCCTGTCCATTAAATTTGTCTGTACAAAATGTGAAGCCAAGGCTTATTTATTGATTGAATTGTTTAACATCTGGACTCCAACACGAAAGTACTGTGATAAGAGAGTTTGTAGAAGCAAAATCATGAAGTCACGTGTGTTCCCTGGCACTGGTGAAAGAGGGCAGCAATCCGCATATGAAAAGTCTGAAACTGGGGCTGACCTGAAACCAAGCTCAGGTCAAAAAAAAAGGCCAATGTGGGATTACAGATTCAAAACATTAACCACTTTTGGAACTGGATTTCTGGGGGGTGTTTTAGTTCATCAATCAATCTTGTGGAGCCTCACCTATTTCTCTTCCTTCCCCTTCCATGAACCTATGACCTACCTCCCTCGCCCCACCCAAGCCCTGAGTGTAGTGGCGGTAGGCAGCTGGGACAGCTACAATTCCATGTGTGGCCATGTTTCCTCTGCTTCCTTCCTGGGGAATTGTTATGGTGATGACTGCTCCCAAGGACAGGTACTGAAATGTAGTTGATGGGATAGAGAGTCTCAGAGTTAGAATTTCGGGGGTCAAGTGCAAGCCCTACAACTCACAAGTTAGGGACCCCTAAGTCATTTAACACCTCTCCATCCCATCCGCTCTCACGTATTTGAGGACTTTGCTACTGTAATGACCTCTCTCTCTCCTGCAGCCACAGTTTCAGCTTCTCCACCATGCCGTTCTCACCAATAACGTCAGCAGCTGAAATTTCTCACCCAGTAAAATTTCGAAATAAAAACAAAACCTCCCTGTCTCCCCCATTTGCCGCTAGTCCCATCACAATCCTTTGCTCTCCCTTACAGCAAAATTCCTAACAAAGCATTTCTTAGTGTTATGGGCTGCATTATGCCCCCCCCCATTCATATACTGAAGCCCTAACCCCCAGCACCTCAGAACGTGACTGTATTTGAAGGGGGAGCCCTTAAAGGGATGATTAAGTTACCAAAACAGGAGATTAGAACACACAACACTGACAGAGGGAAAACCTCTGTGTAAGGACACAGGCAGAAGGCCGCCACCCGCAAGCCGAAGAGAGAGGTCATAGGAGAAACCAACCCTGTGGGCACCTCGATCTTGGACTTCCGGCCTCTAGAACTGTGAGAAAAGTAATGCCTGTTGTTTAAGCTGCCCGGTCGTGGCGCTTTGTGGTGGCAGCCATAGCAAACTAATAGACTTAGACTTTCTCCATTTTCTCACCTCCAAGGCTCTCCTTCTTGTGATTTCCTTTTCTCTTGTTAACCCACTGTAGTCAGGACTGCATAGCCGCCCACCCACCAAACTTCTCATCCAAGATCACTGCTGACCGCTGTCGTGCCAGACCCAGAGCCCACTTTGCTGACCTCCTCACGTTCAGCTTCCCCACAGTTGGTCACGCTTCCCTTTTCGAAGACATTTCAGCACTTGGACTTTGTTATCACACTAAGTTGTCAACTCACCCCATGAGCTGCTCCTTCTCAGGCTTTTTAGCTGAATATTCCTTATCCCTTTTTCTCCTAAATGTCAGAGCTCCAGGCTCAGGACTCAGTCCTCTTCTCTACCCACAGTCTGTTCCCAGGTCATTCCATCCAGTTCTATGGATTTAAATATTATTAAAAAGCTGATAAGTCACACACTGACATACCAGCCCCAACCTGTCCCTTGAGCTCCAGGCTCAAATATTCAATTGTCCAAACATTTCCTCCTGGGTATCCAAAAAGCATTTCAAGTTCCACATGTCTAAAACTGCAGGCTACTGCCTGTAATTTCCCACCCCATTTAGAATGAAATCCAAACTTCTCACCCTGCTCCCAAGTTCCCTTGTGACCAGTGCCCTGCCCACCTTTCAGAATTGTCTCCTCCCATTGCCCCCCTCCCCCACCCACTACCCTCCAGCCACACTGCTGGTCCTCTAGTGCACACTCGGCTGTTCCTGCGGCTCCTGGAGTCACTCGTTAGAGCTTCGCAGAGCTACTTACTCCTTTACGTCATTCAGGGCGTGGCTCAAAATTCCCCTTCTGGAGAGGACTTCCTTGACCCCTGTCTCGCATATCACTCTCCCGAAGGCTGTAGAACTCAGTACACTTAGGTTGCACTTAAAATATTTTAGTAACCTTATACCTCGCATTATATTAAGAGCTCTACATGCATGATCTCATTTAATCCTCGGAACAGCGTAATGAGGCATTCTAATCACCCCCATTTTACAGATGAGGCAGCTGAGGCTAAGAGAAGTCACATAGCTTACACTAAGGCCTGATTGCAGAACTAGTGCTCCTCACCATTAGGTTCAGCTGTTTCTCAATGTAAATGCCATTCTTAATTATGAACAATATGGCTTCCAGAGTTTACTTTTCAGGATTGATTGGTTTCAACTGCACATGTGTTTCAGCAGGTAAAGTAACTCAGGTGTACCAGTGTGTGCTAGGGAAGGGCTTGTTTAAACATTTAGATAATACAAAATGCAAATGAGCTAAGGACAAATTCAAAGGTGGCTCTAGGCCACCTCTGTGGTTCTTGCTTATAGACTTGCTAAAGATGAGGATATTTTATTCTTAACCTTGTGTTTTTTGAGCTCAAGTTCTCAGAGGCGATTGAAATTTTTAAGCTTTAGTTCTTTTTCCTTTTTAAAAAAATCCTGTGTTCACAATGTGATTAGAAATAAAATCCTTAGACAAAATTCTATAGGTGGTAAGAACAAATATTTATCAAACACCTACATGTCCCAGATGCTTTTCTGCTTTTATGGTCTCTCTGAGTGGGATTCGTTTCCCTCTAGAAACTGAGGCACTCAGGAACTAAGCGACTGTCCCTGTTGCAGAGCAGGAACTCTAACATCCTACCCCTTCCTCACCAGATAGCACACGCTCCAAAGCGGTTTTGCCTTCCCATCATGGAACACAATCGATTCCCTGAGGCCCAATCTGTGAGGCCTATTCTCAGGGCTCTCAAATTTAGTTCCATGATGTAATAATAAATATGAAAAGTTACTTCTCAGGGACCTATATGCCATCCTGCAAAGGTATATACCCCCCAAAAAAGGCAAAAAACCTAAAAGAATTGCAAAGGAGTTCCAAGTTCTGTGGCTAGTCTTCTTCGACCTGTAGACCGATGGGTCTGCTCAGGTAACCATCAGATACCAGATCGCACCAAATTCTCGGTGACACCGTTTAGTAGGAGAACAGTGCTAGTCCCTGAGCACAAGGACTCTTTGCCTCTGGCCTCTGCGCTGGCTCTTCTGGCTGCCTGGGCTGCCTCTGCCCTCACACCCTCCCATTCCTGCTGCACACGTGCCACCTTCTCAGAAAAGTCCTCTTGACTATCCTGCCTCCCACCTGCCTCTCTAACCCTTTGCCCAGTTGTTCTTTTTTTTCCACAGCACTTATTTCATTATATATTTACTTGCTTATTGTATTTTGCTTATCTTCTCCAATAGATGGAAGTTTCCTGAGGGCTGAGACTTTGTCTGTCTTGTGCCTGGATTAGAGTAGGTGCTTATTAAATAGTTATTGAATGAATGAACAGGTGCTGTGAACAGAGTTGGTGTGAACGAATGGGTGGATGGTGTTCAACCTTTACAGGGCTATGCTATTCATATCCTCCCTCTGTCTGACCTACAAAGCGAAAGACATGACTACAACCACCAAAGACGAGTAAAGCAGGAGAGGCCCCGAAAGACTAGAAATCCAAAACCTCCTGCCTCAGATTATCAACATGCTTAGGTCTGGCTTTGCCAAAACCATGAAAACCCTGGACATTTAAGAACACAAATTAATCTTGCAAAAATGGAATGGATACTTAAGGTGGTTAATTCCAGAGAAAAGAATAACCCAATAAACAAGTTTTCCTTCAACAGGCAGACTAGGCACCTGTGTAGGGAGGTTACATAAGTAGCAATCATGTTGTCGGCGTCATCCTCTTGAGAATGGCAGAAAGACATGTTCTACTCAAGCTGTCCCCACAATAGAGTGATTCATGGTTACAGACCCCACCTGGGGCTGCTTCTGCCACCTGCAGATTGCTGGGCAGTGACCTGGAAGTGGCCCTGTGAGTAAAGAGGTAGCTTTGGCAGTGGGAGTTTTGCTCACACACTTGAGATAATGCCGACCTGCCCCGCACAGTGGGTCTCTTCAAGCTTATGGAGGCACATCCTATGTCATGTTCTAGGCCACATCCCTTTAGGGTGGTTTGCTCTCTGCTCCGCTGTAAGGATGGTCTTCATATAATTTAAATAATGGGGTACAGTGTGCATTCACCTAGAAACTGAACAGCTTTTAAAGTCAGGACTTGACAGAAACTGGAGAAAGCACCCTGAGTCTGGGAACTTGTGGCTCACTCACCTTCCCGCCTATGCTACTATAGCTCCTGAGGGCTCTTGTCCCCACACACCGGCTGCTGCTTGAGGGGATCCCACCTCCCTTCTCCTTTCTGGTGCTTCAGCCAGCACACAGGCCCCTTTTCATTTTCAGGATTTTCTTTCTTTCTTCCTTTTTTTAAAAAACATCCTCACCCAAGAACATGCTTGTTGATTTTAGAGAGAGGAGAAAGGAGAGAGAGCGAGAGAAGGGAACACTGATGTGAGAAACATCGATTGGTTGCCTTATGTACTGACCGGGCACCAAACCTGCAGCCTAGGCATGTGCCCTGGGGAATTGAACCCACGACCTTTTTGTTTACAGGACAACACTCCAACCAACTGAGCTACACTGGCCAGGACATCAGGATTTTATTTCTAATCACCATGTAGACATAGGATTAAAAAAACTAATATGTGGGACTACAACGTTTCCAGGATCTTCAAAAACTATTACACTTATGGCCTTGGTATCATTTCTGACTTCTTCCAGAGATGGTAACTGGCAGCCCAGTTAGATTTCTGTTTTCTGCTTTTATTTCAGAAACTGGGAGTTCACCAAACCTCTTGCTTCCTTCTGTTCCAGGTTTTCTGGAGACAAAGACGGATCCTTTCTTCCCTTTCTTGGGACAACAGGTTTCACCAGAATTCCGAGTGATCGTTCTTCTAAATTAAAAACAAACCCCAAGCCCTGGCTGGTGTAGCTCAGTGGATTGAGTGCTGGCCTGTGAACCAAAGGGTCGCCGGTTTGATTTCCAGTCAGGGCACATGCCTGGATTGCAGGCCAGGTCCCCAGTGGGGACCATGTGAAAGGCAACCACACATTGATGTTTCTCTCCCTCTCTTTCTCCCTCCTGTAAAAATAATTCATTCATTCATTCATTACAGATAAATAAATAAATAAAAACCCTGAAACTATTCTGTCTTTTCCAAACACCTGACAACATGCTGGCTGGATGGCAGAAGCTCAGAAGACTGTATTTATTAATGGGCAGATTCAAAATAACCTGGGCTGGCTTCACTTTCGGGCTCTCTTCAGTACAGACGGGATGACTTGTTGTTTCTTGTCCCGAGGTTGCCCTGAGTAGCCACCCTACGGGATTCCCCATCTGCAGCTTGGTCTAAAACAACATTCTTTAGCAGCCTTGATGCAACTGGCAGGGTAATGCCACAGCCTGCCTTTGTAGGCAGGAGGCAGGGGCATCAGCTGCATTGTTTCTGGGTGTTGGCATAAATGTGGCCCTGCCCTGTGGTCCTTCAGAACAAAAAAAACTTGAAGTTGAATCCCATTTGTTGGGGCAGATAAGGGAGTGTATTGAGCTTCATGAAAGACAGACAGAGGACTCTGACAGATGGGGAAAGGGTAGCCCCCGCAGCAGGGGGTCAGTCTGGAAGTGGGTACTATGGCAACCCACTGAGAATTATCCCTCGAATTAAAGGATGGTTGGATTCACTGGGTCTGCCCTGGCGGGGAACCTGGCTGGGTCTTTGTCAACTGACAGATGAGAGGCTGCTTTGCAGCTGTGTGATTTGACGGTTGGGTTGTGTTCAGACAGCTCTCTGCTGTGGAGGTGACATCACTCCTGAGTCTCACTGCATGAGTGTATGTAAACCAGTGGCAGACCAAGAAGGGATGCAGTGGGAAAGGCTGACCCCAGGTACACGCAATAAGCAGTGGATTTCTGTGCGTGTGTATAGAGAATATTAAAACTGACTAAAAGTCAGTTTGTTTATTTTTTATTTATTGATTTTAGAAAGGGGGGGAGAGAAACATCCATTTGTTATTCTACTAATTTATGAATTTATGAATTCACTGTTGCTTCTTGTATGTGCCCTGACCAGGGATCAAACCCACAACCTGAGGTATCAGGACGACACTCTAACCAATTAGCTACCCAGCCAGTGCTTGTTTTTTATTATTTTCATGCTCAAACTGTTCCAAATAATGTCAGTGATAAAATACTTCTCCCTCACAGGGGCAGACTTCTCCCACACCCCCACCACCACCTTCGTACACCACTGGGATAAACAAGCACCAGGTGGGAAAATTATAAATCAGCAACAGAGAAAACAGAAAGCAAATGAAACCTAAGATAAGATAAAAAATGTTTTTATACCCAAAACTCCACTTTGTGCAATGGGCCTTTCTGTTGTTTAGCTTTGTGTTTCAGTTACCTATTGCTGCTTGTAAAACCACCCCAACATTTAGTGCCTTGGAGCAACAATCATTTATGTTCCCACAATTCTGCAATTTTGGCAAGTCTCAATGAGAATGCTTCATCTCTGTTCCTGCTAGGGCTGGCACTTCCTGGTGGGCATTTTTACTCCTATATCTGGTGCCTCAGCTGTAATGGGCTAAATATCTAGGGGTGGCCAAGCATCTTGCTCTTCCCATGTGGCCCTCCCACAGAGGTAGGTTAGGCTTCCTCACAGCATGGTGGTCTCTCCTTATGTGGCAGCTGGCTTCTCCCAGAGTGCAAACCAGTGGTCAGGCCTTCTTAATGTCTGGTCTTAGAAGTCCTAGAACATGATTTCTGCCACATTCCATTGGTCAAATCAGTTACAGGGCCAGCCCCGATTCAAGGGGAAGAAAAAGACTCCACTTTGTGATGAAGTAGACATTGCTGTGACCGTCTTGGGAAACACCGTCTATCTCACATTGTTTTCTCAATCATAACAAGGCATTGAGTGCTTTCACATTCCACCTTCAATGGTGATAAAACTTATCAAGTTGGAAAAGATAAGGCTAGATTTGACTTTAAAAAATTAAGACTCTTGCAATCAGCATGCAGTGGTTCTGATGGAAAGATGGCCTCTTCATGTATTACTAAGAAACAAGAGATGATAGGACTCCAAGCATAGCAATGGCATTTGAGAGAAAATATTAAGATAGGCCTGGTTTGCCCAACCCTAAAATCCAAAGCATGCTCAGTTCTATGAGATTGTCCAGTCTACAGGTTACAGGTTACAGTCTACCTCCTAAGAAAACCTCAGATGGTCACCATATTTTGGTTATTATTACTGGGTGTCAGATAATCCTCTGCACTTTGATTTACATCCGTCAAAACCAGGATTGTTGGAAATAGACTGACCACAGGATTCTTCTGAGCATCAGAATGCGAGTCTTCCAGACACTGTAACATATGCCATAGATACCTGCTGAAGATTGCTATGAATTCCACCCCAGGTCAGAGAACTGCATCTCTGCCCAAACAGGATCCACGTGAGTGCAGATCTGCATCAACTGATGCCCTGCTCTTTTTCAGGCACAGCTAATCCATCTCCACACATACAGAGCTTTGGTTTGGAAAGCATTTTCAAACCCAAAGTCTCATTTTCCTCTCACTATAAATAATCGGGTGAGTAGGTGAGTCCTGGGTAGATGCCCACAGTTTGCACTTATAATAGTAGAATACAGGTCATAACCTCCTTGGGACACTGGAGAGCTTCAATGCACAGCCTGGGGAAGAAGCAGCTCTCCTAATTCTTCTTCCTCCAGGGTTTTTCCAGGGTTCTTGTCGCCTGCTGGAGCAGAAGGCTCTTCAGCTCGTGTCCTCTTGGTTTTTGGGCCTGGTCTGATGGCCTCTTCTGCCTTGCCCTTCCACAGGCTGAATCCTGAGCCTGTGGGCAAGTGCAGGCAGCCTGACACAGCAAGGTGGGGCCTGGCTCCCTACCTTTAAAAGGAGGTTGGGTAACCCGGCATTCCCCATATCTGGAGCCCAGACTTTCCATCCAAGAAGGCCAGGAAGTGGGCCTGCCGGACAGTTCTACGTCTGTGGTTTTACCCCACATTGGCTTGAAGGGGCCTCTGGGGTATTTAGGCTCTATAACTCTCAATGTCCACAATCTTCCTCTCGCAGTAAAAAAAAAAAAGTTAAAAAATGTTTTGAATCCCTTTGTGCCACAAACTCTTGGCCAAAGGAACAACAAGGGTCTGGGATCTCCCTTTCGCCCTTCGCGTTCTTTCTCACACTCCTGCAGGTTCCCGTTTGTGTGCCCCCAGGCCCTCCTCTACTGTCCCCCAGTCGCCCCAGTGCCAACCCGTCCAACCCCCGACTCTCCCTCCCTTCCGCTCGCCCCTACAGTCTCCTCCCGCGCCCGGCGCCCAGCTTTTGTTGCCCGGGCTTGTTTCTAACTTGAGAGTGTTGCCCGGCTCGGCGCCAGGTCACGTGCGTTAGTGACAACCTCTCGCAGGGTGGCCCCGGGGCCCCGGCGCCCCCGATTGGTGGAGCCGGTGCTGGCGCGGCCCCGGGGCGGGGCCCGCGGCGGGCGGGGCGGTGGATCAGCTGTTCCGAGCTCCGCACAACAACAAAAGGAGCGAGAGGGGCCGGCGGCGGCCAGCGGCGCAGCGACTGGAGGGCCCGCCCGGCCCCGCGCCCGCCGTCCCGGGATCCGCAGCTACCTCAGCGGCCCCGCGGCCGCCTGCCCGCCCGTCCCCGCGGAGCGGGGCGCTGTTGCTCCGCCGCCGTCCGCGCTGCAGGTCAGGCCCACGTAAGTGCGGGCGGGGTGGGGGCCGCGTCCGCTCGTCCCGGCTGCCCCGGCGGCGCTGCCTGGACCCGCGCGCCTCGAGCTCCCCGGCCTCCGGCTTCCTCCCGGCGCCTCCCCGGGCCGCCCACCCTTTCGGCGGGCCTCGCGGCCTCGGGTGCCGGCAGAGGTGGCCTCGCGGACCTGGGCCGGGCCGGGCCGAGCCCCGGCGCGGGGCGGCCCTTGGGTGTTTGGTTTCTGCCTCCTCCCTGGAGCGTGCCCGTTTTCTCGGCCGCGGCGGGACCTCCGCCTCCTCACTCCCCTCCGTTCCTGCACCGGGCCGTCGGGCCCGGACTGCACGCCCCAGGGCTCCTGGCCTCCGCCCTGCGACTCATCCCTCCGGGCCACAGCCCCTCGCCCCCTCCGCCAGACACCTGGCCCTGGGTCACGCTCGGTGGCACCGTGGGACCTCCGCTCCCGGAACCCGGCGACCGCCTACGCGCTGGATCTTACACATCACTCTGTGAGGTCGCACCTGTGGAGCACTCACTTTAGTTGCCCAAAAGAAATCCTTATCATTTTACGAGTAATTCACGCTGAGGGTTTATGATATGCCGTGTAGTATAATGCGTGCTTTGCCGTATTATTTCGTGAATAGGAAACCCGAGGTCCAGAAAGACTGAGTCATTTAGACAAGGCCACACAGCCAATTAAAAGGACAGGGTATTTTCTCTTTCAAAGACGGGGATGCATTGTAAGTGACAGTTCCTGTTCTTATTGTATGTCCCAATTATGTCTGTTTATTATCCTCTATGTTAATTCCGAATCGATCAGATTAAGGAAGAGCCCCTTTCCATCTGTAACTTCCGAGGACCTAGGCATACATTGCTAAAAGTAAACATTTTCTAAATACAAAGTAGTTTTAGGAAAAGGGGGAGGGGAGTCACCCGTGGGAGTCATTGAACAGAAGTTATGAGGTGCTCCAAGATCCTGACATCACTTGCCTGGTAATTGAAATACATTTTTCATTGCAGATGTGAAAAGCACTTGGGAAGCTTTTGGTTTTAAGTCGCAGACACTGTTAATTCTGAACTGGCAGCATACTTTTCAAAGGCCCCTGCCTGGAACCAGGGTGCTACAAATTTCTGTCCAAGGTCTCTGGTTTTTTTCATCTTATCTTTTGTTCTTTTCTGTGAGCGCTCTTATGTTTCTCTTGGGAATGGCCCTACTCTCAAAATTCAAGGTTAACAGGCTATGAATTACCACCTATTTCTGTCTTTGTCCACTGTCATTCAGCCTCAGGGCTGATACTCATGGGTCCCTGGGAGAGTAACTCTTCTGCAGTTACTTGAATAAAGGTCAAAGTGGAACAGGCAAAGACTACTTTCTTGCTTGTTTTTTCTGCAGTTTAAAATAGATTTTAAATTACTCAAATCAGCATTTTTTTTCCCTAAACAAGTGAGGGGGGCAGGATATAAAAAGAGAATTTTGAGGCTGCTTTTCAATGATGATGTGGTTTGTTGAGCCACCTGGTATTTGGAAACTGTCAAGAAGCCACAAGTGTACATGAAGTTAGATCATCAAAGTTGTGGGATTTTTATTTTTTAATGTTGTTTTTGGAGCCGCCTACTGGCAGCCAGCACCAACTGAAACAGCGCTGTTCTCTGAAGTTCAGAGCCACAGTTGAGGCTGAAAGGAACCTAAGAGATCATGTGCAGAGAAAAGCAATGTACTTGGAACCAGACAGACTGAGGCTGTAATGCCAGCTCGGCCCCTAAGCGGCTCTGTCACTTTTGAGCTAGTTACTTAATATCTGAGCCTCAGTTTCCTTATTAGTACAATGGGACAAATAATTACCTCAGGTCCCTGTCTCATAAAATAAGCATTCAGTAAATTGTAGTTCTGATTATTATATAAACATTTTTGCAGGTAAAGACAGACCCAAAGATGCTAAATTACTTGCTTACAGTCAATCAACAATTGCTTTGAAATGAACTTGTGGTTAATATTTACCTGCTGTGTGCCAGGTGCTGTTAAGTGATATGCACTTAAAATTCATGTTGACACCGCCATCCCCAATGTTTAAGGGTAAGAAAACTGAGGCACCAAGAAGTGACTGAATATCTTAAGTTCAAACAAGATGCAAGTAGCAGAACCAAGATTTCAAGCACAGCTGGCTAATTCCAGAGCCATATTCCCTCTAGGTTGGTGCTGTCTCAAAAATGAGAAGCTAACAGGCTCTTCCAGACCAGCAACTCCTTTGCTAAGTCTCAAACTATGTAGAATGCTCTTCTCCATAAGTATCAACTCAGCCACCTTTCTCTGCTCACAGAACATTTCTACTCATGTAATATAATATGCAAAACATTGATGATGAAATGTTAAGTAACAAAGCAGGGTACAAAATTGTGCATTCACTAGACTGCAACCAGTGATTAAAAAGACTGCGTTGTAGAAAAAGCTAGAGGAAAATGTACAATATACTAACAATGGCTGCAACAAAACATGGAATAATACCTATTTTCTAAACTTTTTATAATGTGATTTCACTCATTTTATAATGAAAAAGACATTTTTTAAAGGGAGGTATTTTGAGCCAGGATTACAGGGACAAAGCTGCCTTCTTGAAATGCTGGGGTGCAGACAGACAGTTGGTTTCTTTTCTCCACTGGGGTGAGACTGCTCGGTTGAGGTGTAATGCTGAAAGTTTGCAGGTGCCCCAAACAAAGGCAGCACTACCACACCTAGGCTTCTTTACCTCTACCTCTGTACTAAATTCTAGCTGTGTTTATAAATTTGTCCTCTTAGGAATTTTCATTTTAGTTTTACCATTGCCCTCCAGTTGCAAGTATCAAAAAGTCAGTGACATGGAGGGAGGAGTGAAGTCTATTCTGCCTTGCCCTTTAGCTCCACATAGAACCAGCCCGGTGGAGAGCCTCTGTTCCTCAGCAGGAGCCAAGGTCAAGAGTAGCAGTGACTGAGTTGGGACAGCCTCTGGGTCACTGGCAGGATAGGCAAGACTGCATTCTGTATCCTTTCCACTGAGCTTCAGCAGGTGTGTTACATAAATACCAACAGTGACTTAGACAGATGATGAGCTCTTCTCCTGACTGGCTGGGCTCCTGAACACCGCATCCAAGGCTGTTGCCCTTGCAGGAGGCATGGGACACCTGGAGGCAGCCTCTGACTACAGGAAACCAGATGATTGAGTTGCGCTGCCAGGTGGAAAGCCCCACTGGAGACACCTTTCCTATGATGTAGTTGTGCCTATGCCAGGATAAGCTGTTTGTCCTCACGTGGGTTTGGAGCTGTAGTCAGAGGGGGCCCTCTGCAGTTGGAAACCCACAGCTGCCCAGCCACAGTGGTCCCAGCAATGTTCTCTGCCTTGTAGCTGCCACTGATCTGGCCTGGACCCCACATGACATCACAGTTGGGGAAGATGCTTATTTAGGAGGAGCAAGGGTCTCCCTTTGGGGCATGTTGTCTCCCTCCCCTAGCCCCCCATTGCCAGCTTCCTATCTGGTGCAGAGCCTGCACCCAACCCAGTGCTCTAGGGAACTGGGGTTAGTCTCTCAACTGGTTCAGCAGACACAGAAATATACTTGGGGCCAATATCTGCCTCCACAATTTAAGAGAAATGAGGAAAAGATTTTGAAAATATTTTCTTTCCCTTCTAGTTTATATATTCAAAACCTTTATATCAGACCCTGTGATAGTTCTTCTTTTGGGATATGTGTCATACCACAGTAGGTTAAGCAAATTACACAGCCCACCTCTCTTCTAACTTCTCTTATGTGGAACATAGAGCGAAATTTGCATTCTTATGTTAGAGCTCCAGCCTTCATGATTTGGCCATGTTGCAGGAAGACTGGTTATACAAGTGACACACCCTGTTTACCCCCCTTCAATATTTAATGGCTGAGGGTGATGGATTGTGACCACAAAAGTATTCAAATGTCATTGATATGAAGACACATTGGTAGTACCCACCACACAGTTGTAGTAGCATGCCAAACAATTGTCTTAATCCAATTTGCACATAAAGAATTGAACCAAGAATCTAACCAGCTACAGATTCTAACTACATTTACAGCTGAAGATGGCTGTTTTGAAAGTGAAAAGTCTGAAGTTATATCATCCGGTCGGATAATCCTTCCCTATTCCTCCTTTTGGAGGGCAGATTGGATATGATGATGGAGTTCACATGACTTGCAATTCGCATTTCTGCATAACCAAGACTTGCAACACCCAGATTGTTCCTGATTCTTTGAAACAAAAAAGTCTGAAGTTATGGGTTAAAGCCTTATCAGAAGGCTTTAAAGGCTTTTTAAAGGCTTATCAGAAGGCTTTTGATTCTTTGAAACAAAAAAGTCTGAAGTTATGGGTTAAAGCTCATCAGAAAAAGAAGTGCTGTTTAGTGAGGCACCTTTAATCCTCCCTGGATGGTCTCGTCCACTATTATGGTTTCTATTACCCCCTTCATGTTGACAACTCCCAAGTCTGCGCCCCGAGCTGAGACCGTGCCCTTGAACTCCACAGTCCTATATTCAGCCACCTACTAGACATCTCCAGGTGCATGACTTGCAGATTTCCCAAATTCAGCTCCTCTAAAATGCCCAAACTACACCTCCTGCGGTACTCCTGTTCCATTACATAGTCTCACCATCCTCCCAGTTGGCCAAGCCAGAAGCCTGGGTCATCTTTGACTGGTCCCTCCCCTTAACTTATGCCCCAACCTGCCCTCACAATGTGCATCTGAGTCTGGAGCCATACCGCAAGTGCCTCATTCCCAATTTCAGGTTTCCACAGTGTTCCTTCTGCCCGTTCATTCTTCATCTTCCCAACTACTCAAGATTAAAATCATTTATGTTCCCTGACCTGCACCTGCATAGGTCTGAGGGACACCCAGTAGTTCTTCCAGGGCACATAGCACACAGGTTGTTAACTGGCCACAGGAGGACTTTATTTACTGCCTTTTTCCCTGCACTTAGCACTACACCTGATGCATAATAGGTGCTTGATAAATATTTGTAGAGTAATAGTTGACACTGACTGAGAACTTTGTGCCAAATGCCTTGCCAAGTAGGTTGCCTGCCTTATCTCATTTTACAAGTATAGGGTCAGGGAGACTATCTAGGAGGTGGTGACTGGCAGAATCTGGAGAGACACCAGGAAGGCTGGCTTCAGCTAGGATGAGAGTGGTAGAGGGAAGTAGGTGGATTCGAGCCACACAAGCAGCTAGAGTCAGGAGGACTTGCTGGTAGTCTGGAGGAGCATGGTAGGGCTTAGAAGCCAAGGGTAACTGCTAGGTTTGGGGCCTGAATAACCTGGGTGCTGCTGCTGCTCCGTACTGAGAAGGAATAAAGGAAAGTATGTAAGTTTGGCGGGGGGGATTAAGTTCTCTTTGATATGGGTTAGGCTTGATATGCCCATCAGGTTACCAGGAAGACATGAATATATAAATCTGAAATTCTGGAACAAGATCAGACCAGGGTAGTTCCTCATTTTGAACTCAGCAGAACTCCGTGAGGTGAAACCACTGCCAGCTGAAATAGTGTAGCTTCGTTACTCGCAGAGGGCAGAAGCAGCGGGGCCAGCACTGAACCCAGGCACACTGACCACTACTTGCCACTGCACAGTGAATGGCTGGTTCCGGTTCTAGTTGCTGTCCTTGGTTTTCTACAGTGTACATTTTCCCATGCCAGCTGTAGGAACTGTTTTGAAGGTCAAAGTGTGCTGTCCTTACAGATTTTTAAAGTAATTAGGTATGCTTGTAGTTACATACAAGAGATGCAGAGCACAAGAGAAAAGGAGCCAGAGAATGGTAAATGCCTGGCATAGGGTAGCCACTGGGTACTGTTGCTGGGTTCATTTGGCAGCTTCTGGCAGTTGACTATTACATAGAACAACGGTTAATATCTAGCTTTTGCTCCTCTACTTATAAAAAAACAATACTGCAGTCTGAAATTATTTAAATTTATAAATTGTATTCAAGTTTATTCCTTACTGTAAAAGTACAGATGTGAAAGAGAACAAACTCCTTCCTCCTTTTCTTTTACAGTACTCCAATAATGTTGTTCACAATGCTGTATCTTTTTAAAAATGTGAATTCTAGAATGAATTATAATTCTATTTAAAAGAAATAGTTCCTCTCCTCTCTGGTGTGGCTTTGTGGATTGAGCATTGGCCTGCCAAGCAAAAAGTTGCTGGTTAATTCCCGGTTAGGGCACATGCCTGGGTTGTGGGTCAGGTCCCCAGTTCGACTGGTTGCAAGAGGCAACCAGTCGATGTTTCTCTCACACATCAATGTTCCCCTCTCTTCCTCCCTCCCTCCCCTCTCTCTGAATAAATAAGTAAAGTCTTTTAAAAACAAGTTCCTAATTTATATGGTTTGTCATGCTTTGGTGTTAATAGTTGAACAGCTGAATTTCTATTTTGGATTTGATGGCTACACTAACTGCTGAGGCAAGTAAAGTGAATGGTATGGTCCCTGCCCTCAGGGAGCTCTTCCGTACCAGGGTGGGTCTGAGTGAGAGGGGCCATGGGTACTCTCCAGGCCAGGGGCACGTCTGAACTGACTTGTGAAGGTAAATTCTGCAGTCACTGACCCCACACTCGGAGTTTTTACATTTTATTTTTCAATTACAGTTGACACTCAATATTAAATACACGTTTCAGGTGTAGTGTAGTGGTTAGAATAGTCATACTTTACAAAGTGGTCCTCCAGATATTTCAAGTACCCACCTGGTACCACACAGCTATTACAGTATTATTGACTGTATTCCCTTTGCTGTACTTTGTATCTCTGTGACTGTTTTGTAATGGCCAATCTATAAACTTCTTAAGCCCTTCACCTTTGTTAGCCAGTCCTCTAGTCCCCGTCCCCTCTGGCAACCATCAGTCTGTTCTCTACATCTGTGCCAACTCCTTCTTTTTTGTTTCACATTTTGCGATATGTACAGGGTGTGTTTCAGTAGTCATTCATGCTTTGTAAGTACCAGATATTGCAATTCTTACATGTGGCTCCTGCAGGAAAGGAAGAGCTGTGACAGAAGGCTAAGGCCTGTGCTTTCTTCTAAGGGTGCACATGTATGAATGTGCACTTTCAAAACCACACACCATTATGTAAAGACATGCTGGTTTGAAATAACCTTACTTTTCTGTTTTATTTTAGGGATAATGACTGTTGGTCTCGCCCAAGTTGAATAAGCACCGTGTGCACTTTACGCTCTTGTCAGTGCCGTCAGGCTGGCTGAAGACAGGGGTTTTGAATCTCAGCTATAAAAACATCCAGCCAAAGCCTCAATCTTGCCTTAAAAATGTTCCAGAGATTGAATAAAATGTTTGTAGGTGAAAGCAACACTTCTTCTAACCAAGAACCAGAATTTAGTGAGAAAGAAGATGATGAATGGATTCTTGTTGATTTCATAGGTAAGGTATCCTCCACCATTAATCATCACAGCAAAAGTACACACACTCACATCTCAGTTTTTACATAAGTAAATCAGTAACTTTAAAGGTTTTTCTGCCTTAAAAGTAAATAAACAAGAATGTGTATTAAAAAAATCACAGGAAACATCCTGTGCCAGGCAATCAGCTCATGAAATTGACTGACGTCAACCTGCCAGTTTTGCGCGACTCTTACACCCTGATCAGATCGGGGCACTTCAATAGAAAACCCTTGGGCTAAACAAGCAATAACATACGACTTGTTATGCGTTTACTCAGTAGAACAGAAACAGTCTGAAAACCTTCTCACAAAGCCAGAATAATCCATCCCATACAGTGATACATCACGTGTGTACACACAGTGCTCAAAAATTATTTTATACTCATGGGTGAATATAAATGGTTTTTTTCTGACCTAAACGAAGGAATGTGGACATCAGCTAATAGCAGTGTCTCTCTTGTCTTTAAGATACTTGCACTGGTTTGTCAGCAGCAGAAGATGAGGACGAAGACATCAGTGAAGACTCACCTACCAAGCATCCTTCAGTCTTCTCCTGTTTACCTGCATCTCTTGAGTGCTTGGCTGATACAAGTGATTCCTGCTTCCTACAGTTTGAATCCTGTCCTATGGAGGAGAGCTGGTTTATCACTCCTCCCCCGTGTTTCACTGCGGGTGGATTAACCACTATCAAGGTGGAAACCAGTCCTATGGAAAACCTTCTCATCGAACATCCCAGCATGTCTGTCTATGCCGTGCATAACTCCTGCCCTGGCCTCAGTGAGACCAGCTGCGGGACTGATGAACTTCATAACCCAGGTAGTCCAAGGTATGTCATAGGTATTCGACTCTTTCCACAGGCATTCTGTTTAGCACGTGGTTTATTTATTTCCCCCACCATTCAAAGCTAAGTTTTTAGAAGATGCAAAAGTAATTTTGTTAGAGATCTATGAAGGTATACGCATAGTGCACAGGCAGTTGATGGTATTAAAAAAGCTTGTTCATTTTAGATTTTCAAAATATATGTATATATATCCATACATAGACATTATCATTTGCAGAACCTTTTAAAAGGTAGCTTACATGATGAGTGATTTTCAGCAGTAAACACTTAAGGGAAGAGGATGACTTTGTAGGAAACAAATGACATTCAAATATGAGACACCGAAAAAGAAGAAAAATTATAATATGCCCTAGTTATATAATGGAGAGCTAATCCACTTATAATATGCTGCTAATGAATGGAAAGAAAAGACTGGCATTTCTGTTAAGTATCTTAGAATATAACTCTGGCACTGTAAGACTGGATTATTTGAGAGTATCAAATTCAACAAGAACATTATGTCTTAAAACATAACTCTTATTTTCTTCCAAGTAGTCCTAGCTAAGTCACATCAAATGGCTCTTAACCTTGAAAACCTGAGAAATCTTAACATGAAGTAAAATGGCAGCTTTTCCAAAACATTTGGCTCAGGGAGTTATTTTCTGCCTCACAGAGGAAAGATTTCATACCCAAACGGTGTTTTGTTGATTCATGGGGGTCCCAAGTAGTCTGAAAGGCTGTTTCAGTGCTAGGCTGGTGGAGGGCCTGGACAGATTCAAGAAGAGGCCTGGTCAGTGAAGTTTGGTGAGTTCCAAAGCCAGTTTAGAAACATTGTGTGACCTCTGTCCAGGGAACATGTTTAGGATTGCGCCCTCCCAGTAAAATAAAGCTCACGGCAGCATTAAGTGACCCAAAGTCTGACTAGGCCATGATGTACACTAGTAGAAGGCTCCCTGTGGTGTTGAAGTGCTGTGGGGGGCTGGCACCGTTGTTACGGCACTGCCGTAATTCTCTTCATGCCTGTCCACAAAGCCTGTCCAGGAGTCACCTGTACAGGTGACTGATTCCTTGGAGCAGTTCAGGTATTCCTGTAGTTAGTGCTGTCATCCAAAGGGCCTCTGTGTTGATTGTCCAGGCTCTGACTCTACAAATTAGACCATTGTATGTATCTTCCATTTCCTGTTTGCCAAGTATAAACAAAACCCAGGCAGCTCATTAATTTAACTTTACCAGAGTTTACTGCACTGTCAAATCTCAACATTGTAGCTTATCTTGAATGAAGGTAGACATATGCTTGTATCAAATTGAAAAACAGTTTGCTTAAATAGTTACCGAGGCTTTCTACTAGGTGAGATCTTTGATGGGAAATGTTACTTTAACTGGCACTTTATTCAGCCCTGTAAGCTTATCAAGAGGTCAGTGAGGCATTCCAACAAAAATTTACAGTATAGTTTTTGGAGTTAATATTGATTTAATTGCTTTATATTTGATTCAAATTAATTTCTCCAGTTCTTAAAAATTCTTCCTGAATCTTTTTTTTATTGTTGTTCAAGTACAGGTGTCTCCATTTCCCCTCCACCACTGTCCCCTGCCCCACCCACTCCCTCCTCCACCTTTACCCCCTTTGGCTTTGTCCCTGGGTCCTTTATACAAGGTCCTTGACAACCCTTTCCCTTCTTTCCCCGCTTACCTCCCTCCCCTCTGGTTACTGTCAGTTTGTTCTTTATTTCAATGTCTGTGGTTGTATTTTGCTTGTTTTGTTGATTAGGCTCCACTTATGGATGAGATCATATTGTTACAGAACAGTCACACACACACAGTGGGTTGGACTCCGGAGGACGGTATACTAATACCATCCGAACCACCTACTGGGTTTGTCTGTCCGCCGCCAGAGGAAAGACATCTCTCAATGGCAGAGATTAGTGAAAAGGAAAGGAAACGTTTATTTAAGGCTATACAAACTTAAATAAATGACCCCATGTCCTCTTAAACTAGCAAAGTCCATTAGGCCAACTACTGATGCCCACAGTGCTTCCTTCTCCCCCTGCCCTTATCCGAGCTACCCTAAGTCTGGACAAGCAGCACACGTCCGCATGTCCAGGTTGCTGGCACCATCAGCTGTGTTGCCGTCCAGGCAAAGCCTCTTCTTTCCTCCACCAGAGGCGCAGGGGTCTGCAGTCTCACCAAGCCTTGTGCTTCCGCTCCTTGCAAAGCTGCGACGGGATCTGCACTCGTGCTCCGACCGTGTGGCTCTTCCCCACTGCCACCGCCCTGTGGTTCTTCTCCTACTGCACCAGCGCTGCAAAGGAGATCTGCACTCTTCCAACTCCGCGTGGTTTTTCCTCTTGCAAAGCTGCAAGGGGATCTGCACTCTTCCAAGTCCACGTGGTTCTCTTCCCTAATGGCTGCCGGGTGACCCCTTTTATACTCCCGCTGTCTTCCTCTGCAGCTCCTTTTCCGGCACCTCCCACAGTTGGCCACACCCCCCAGGACTCCCATACTCGGTTGCCAGGGTGAGTCTGGGAAAGCATAGCCCCATGGTGGAGAGCCAATCATCTCTCAGGCAGGCGCTATAACCAGAGGGAGTTGCCTCCCAGTAATGCTCTACCAGGGAGAGGGGTGTGCAGCACGGAGGGGGTCCTT
This sequence comes from Carollia perspicillata, assembly GCA_004027735.1. Classification (NCBI taxonomy): domain Eukaryota; kingdom Metazoa; phylum Chordata; class Mammalia; order Chiroptera; family Phyllostomidae; genus Carollia; species Carollia perspicillata. Next base: position 23,220 of record PVKM010015609.1, read on the forward strand.
GAGCCTTCGTTGGGGCCCCCTCCTGGCTGCACCCTGTTACAATATGGTATTTGCATTTCATGCCTGGCTTATTTTCGTAGCATAATACTCTCCAGTTCCAGCCATGCTGTCGTGAAGGGTAGGAGCTCCTTCATTCTTTCTGCTGCATAGAATTCTGTTGTGTAAATGTACCATAGTTTTTTGATCCACTTATTTACTAATGGGCACTTAGGTTGCTTCCAGCACTTGGCCATTTTAAGTTGTGTTGCTATGAACATTGGGGTGCGGGTGCATAGGTTCTTCTGGATTGGTGTTTTGGGATGCTTAGAGTATGATTCCAGCAGTGGAGTTACTGGGTCAAAAGGCAGTTCCCTTTCCAGTTTTCTGAGGAAATTCCCTACTGTTTTCCACAGTGGCTGCACCAGTCTGCATTCCCACCATGCACTAGGGCTCCCTTTTCTCCACATCCTCTCCAGCACTTGTTGATTTGTTTATGATGGCCATTCTGACTACTGTGAAGTGGTATCTCATAGTAAATTCTTTTTGTTTCCGATCTCACCTCTGAGGAATTCCATTCAAGAATTTAGCATGATTAATAGTCACTTTAAACTTACTGGCATTTGTGTATATATTTTTCAGTATTTAAAGTGTGTGTGTGTGTGTGTATTCAGCTTTGTAAATAACATTAGAGAAACAGTGCCTATGCATTGCAGGAAATTATAAAATGCAAATATGCAGAAATTTAAAATGACGTTTTTATTACCCAGCAGTGAATACTAGTGAGACCCTAGGGTATATCCTTCGAGATTGTTTTCCTGTATGTACCCACGCACATGCATGTGTGGGTACATACCATTTTTAACCTAAACGGGATCAAGTTGCATATACTATTTTATAATCTGCATCTTAGGCAATGATCTCCACCTTTCTTTTTTTAGTAAAATTTCATTTCATCTACACAAACCATGTTCCGGTTTCCTCATTGGAGCCCAGAATATTTCAACTGGTTTGTACACAGCAGTGTCCAGTTCAGGACCTTGTACTGCATCTGGTTCTGTTTGCAGTTTTAGAGCAGTGAAAATGTCATTTCTTAATATGTCATTTGTTTTTGTATCTTGTTATGTTTTGATATAACAATAGGGAAGTTGCGTAAGTACTTTTCCATATATAACATCAAAAGAACACATTTAATGTTATATAAATTCTTTCTGAACATAAAGTACTGCAAATTATTATAAGAACCAAAATCTTATTTACTATTCTTATTTTTGGACTTGAAATTCTTATAAGTAAGGCCCACTAAGTCAAGGTAGAAATTAGGTGTTACCAAAATTAGGAGAATGGCTATATAGTACATAAATATCTGTATTTTTTGAGCAGGAAATAGATCATGTCTTTCAAAAGTTAGATCATTTCCTCCTATCTGTCCTTGGAGGTATTACCACAGGGCACATAAAAGTAAGGTGCTTTATAATTACAGGTGAACTTCAGAGTGTGTGTTTTATTGTGTTTCAACCTTTATAAACACCATAATCTTAAATAATGTATGTGTAATTTAATGACCTGTAGTAAACCAATTAAAGTAAAGTTGACCTCCTAACAGTAAAATTAAGTAGCATTTTAAATCTTACTAGTGATTTAATAGTTCACCACCGAACATCTGTAGGGCCAGGGAAAGCTGCTTGTAAGACTCACTGGCACAGAGTAAGTGCATTCCCTCTGGGACTGTGTTATCAGTCGGAGCAGGAAGTTAAGGACTCAGGGTGCCCACCTTTGAAAAACTAGGCTTTATTTTAACTTCTGTTAGTTTCTTAATGCAACCCACTTTGATTCTACTATTTTTTAAAAAGCAATATATTAAAAAAGTATAGTGTTTTCCTCTAGTGATTATAGACAGAGTATATATATAACTGCCCTTCCTGTATAACATAACCCTTAAAAATCTTAAAATTCCTCATGTCTTGTGTTAGTATAGTTTGGATATGTCCGACTTGATTAGCTTTTACTATAGAAAACAATACATCATATGGTTTGCAGCCAGGGGTCTTCAGGACATTGCTGTGCACATACCACTCCAAAATGCACCCTGTCGTGATATAAATAATGAGCAGGTAACTTCTTACCAGAAAGGTGTTAAGTGAGTAGATTTTCCTTATATAAAGGTTTATTAAATACAGTTGTCAACCTTGCTTCCTAGGACATTTCACTTACAGACAGCAAAGGTCTGTGGGGGGCTGTTGCCACAGTGCATCACTGCTCGCCCTGCTTCATAACTGTGGTCCTTGGGAGTGAGGCCTGTGTTAGAGTCCTGGTTAGAGTCAGTTAGTAATTGTGACCTAAACACATCTTTGAGCCTTAGGTTTCTCTGATCAGCAAAACCTGGGAATTAAAATATTGTCCTATTGAGATCATGGCAAGAATTAAAATACATAATATTTGCAAAACAGTTGGCAAATGCAGATACTCAGTAAATGTCAGTTTCCCTCTTAGAAAGCACATACGTGTTTGCTTTGTAATTGAAATTTACTCAAAGTGTAAAGCATTTATTTTTTTCAAAAATGGTCTGCTTAACCACCTGTTGATTATTATATGGCATGTTTCTGCTAAAAGTTGTCTGCTTTCTACTATTGTCAGAAAAGTCACAAAATACAGACTTCTCTGTCAGCCATGAGACACTAGGCTCTCACTGAGCCATAAGTTAGTGTGGCAGATTGAATTGCTAAGTAACTCTGCAATTTTCATTAGTAACATACTCTATTTAATACACACCCATCTTCTTCTGTTTCAGAGTGGAAGCTCAGAATGAAGTGGGGCAGCACATTCACTGCTATGTTGCAGCTGTTGCTGCTCACACGGCTTTTCTGGAACAGCCTAAGAGCTTTCGCCCTTCCCAGTGGATAAAAGAACACAGTGAAAGACAGTCTCTTAACAGAAATAGCCTTCGTCGCCAAAATCTTACCAGGGATTGCCACCCTCGGCAAGTCAAGCACAGTAGCTGGGCTGTCCATCAGCCCTGCCCACGTCAGTACAATTACTAAGAATTTCAAGTTTGGTTAGTTTGTTTCTCTTGGTTTGTACATGTGTGTGGATGTGTGCGTTTGGATGATGAAGATGCTGTCTCTCTACAGCCAGTTGATGACCAATCACATAATTTTATCAGTGTGTTTAGACACTATCTCGAAAACCAGAGTTACATGCTGTGTATCACATAATGCCTTGCTCTTAACAGTTACTTTTTTGTAAATTTTTTGAGTATTTTTGGAAACATATCAATACAGTTATAGTGTTTGGTGTTTGGGGATGTCTTTAAATCTATTAAAGTGTATATAGGTTAGTATTTTAAAGACATTTCTTCTCAAGTATGAGAATAGGCGTCTTTCAGCTTCACTTTATTTTGTATTACTTAATCAATCTTTTTGAGTAAGCAAAAATTTATTCTCAGGGTCAGCCACACACTTTATTGACCAGTACTTGATAATCTTTTCTGTATATAACAAATACATTTTTACACACTAACATGAGCATTAACAGGTTATAGTTGCCATGGTTATAATGGAATTATGGCTGAATTCTCTTTTGAAAGAAAACTTGATATATTTTTGTGTGTATGGGTTCCCCCGCCCCCCAATTAGCCATGGAGTTTGTTTTGGAATTCAGGTACATTAAATGTTAGTGAACAGTACATTCACTGATTCCGACGTGACTGTGTGACGTGGTACAGACGTTACAGGTATTGTGGGACAAAAGTACTTGTCTCATGTGCAGAGGGATTCAATTAGACCTGTGAAATTGTATTTGGGAAAATGTACGTCCGTAACTAACCTATTAGTCCACTATTTAAGTTGTTTGAATTCTTTCCTGCCAGCTCTGCTCACTCACCACCTCATATCATCTGTAAATTCAGAAGTACTTGTCCAGGCACTTGAGTGACTTCACATTTATATCTGCCCCAGGGAAAAGCGATAGGCTTTGTATTTCTGATACAGTCATCAATCCTCTGCAGTGGAGCCTGTCCAGCCAAGTGGCAAGCGAGCAAATTCCTGGTGATTGCCTTTCATGGCGTCTAAATGAAGAGGGACAGGTTGGCTTCCTTTAGTTTTCATCTTTTGTTTTAGGTCAGGCTTCAGGCAGAATCTTTAACCACTTTGGCCTCTGTCCCCTCCACCAACAGGGGAACAGTAGTAGTTACCTCGCTCACAGCTATTGTGAGGACTGTGTCCTGATTTGAAGTGGCGCTCTCCAGAACTGTACCTGTGGGGGTTCCAAGGGCCTTTCTACTGAATCCAGTGATGAGCGTGAGGCCTGTGGCAATTTTTCTGCCACAATTGTTCTTCAGAGTGTTGGTGCTAATGAGGTCAGGGTGCAGGGTTTGATCCCACAGAGGCCAGGTCACTCGACACAGAGAAGATCTACTTCTTACCTCTAAGCAGTCACTTTATTTTTTAGCAGTTGCGATGGGTTTTGCTGAGCCATCCACACTCTGAAATCTTCTGAAATTAAATTAAGCACA
>PVKM010015610.1:0-27700 GCA_004027735.1 Carollia perspicillata
GGCTTAGGTCGTTACCTTACATGATCAAGGTTTATTACATTTATATTCTGATCCGTAACTATAATTAAGACTTCTGTGCTTTGATGATAGGTTAGTTTCTTAGAATCAAATACCACTAAATGGCAATTGAAATTATGATTATGTAAATATTATTCAGTAGAGAACCAAGTAGTTTGATTAGACTTGAAGAGAAGGAAAAATAATCCTAAATCATCAAGCACATGGCACTAAAGTGAAAAAGATCCAGTCTTCAAGGTCAAAGTGAATTGTTTTCCACTTCATATTTTATCACTTGCTAAAATCACGGTGCAGTTTAATTTGCTTTGATTTGACATATGACATTTTTTGACAGCTTTGTTTTGTCTTTTCCAAAATCTCTAATTGCCCCTATTTTCTTGTTGATATGAAAATTATAATAATAAAAATAAATCTGTTTAGCAAAGTTACTGGGGGCCAGGCATTGAATGTTTTGCATGCATTATTTAATTTAATATCCAAAATGACCCTATAAAGTAGACATTACTTTTATAGCCATTTTCAAACAAAAAAAAGGACTCAAAGAGAAGTCAATTAACTGCCCAAGGTCGCATACATGTTTTGTAATTTGAGCCAACCAGTCTGATTTTGGATTCTGAAATTTTCATCTTGTTGTGATGTCTTTTCCCAATTGTTGAATATATTAAGCTTCTTTATTACACTGTTATTCAAGTAAACCTATTTTTTTAAGTTGAAGAGGGGGGATTTCCAACTTCCTGTTTCAATTTGCACCTTTGGGTTTAGCATTGTAGCATAGCTGGTGTCGTGACCTTTCATTTTATTGCACTTCTGGTTTGGTCCACATGCCTTCCCCTTTCTTTTATTTCATTTAAATTTTTGCCAGCATATGACGTCAAGTAGGTTTTTCAGAAAAGTTAACTGGAAAGTAGAATTTCTGTGACCTTGTATGTTTAAAAATCACTACATTCCCCTCAGACTTGACTGGCGGTTTGGCTAGTTATAACACTTAGGTTGAAAATAATCCATCAGAGCTCTGCCTGCATAGCTCCACTACCTTCCAGCATCCAGTCTGGTTGGCGGTAAGTATGATGTCAGTTCTTTTGTAGATATTTCCACCTCTGAAAGTGTTATGTTTATTTTATCTTTGTGTTCATTAATTGATGCATCAAAGATGTGCTTGCTTCTGCTTTGGGAGACTTTCTTCTGTGATTTATTTGATAATTTCTTTCCTTTTAGCTCCTTCTTTCCCTTTGGAACTCTTGCTGGATTGGTGTTGGAATTCCTTGATTGAAGTTAGATCTACCATATTGCTTGTTTTCCTTAAAAAATTTCTTCCTTCTTTCCTTTTCTCTTTCTTTTCAATCTTTAATCTATCTTGGACTTTGTTTCCTAGTCCTTTTATTATGATTATGTTTTTAGTTTGACAATTGTAGTTGTTCTTTGTACCATGTTCAAGTGTCCTGTTGGATTTTTTTATTGTTGTTCAAGTACAATTGTCTCCATTTCCCCCCCGCCACTCTCCCCTGCCCCACCCATCCTCACCTCCCACCTTCGATCCTACCCCCCTTTGGCTTTGTCCATGTGTCCTTTATACATGTTCCTTGATGATCCTTCCGCTTTTCCCCCCATTATCCCCTCCCCTCCCCTCTGGTTTTGATGGATACAATCTCTTCAAATTTATACCTGCATTCTTAGTAATTGATCACTTGTTTACTTTAGAGATTCTTTTGTCTTGTTGATTTCCCTCAAATGTTTGTTGAACCTTAGCTGCTTGTTGCTATGTATAATAAAGAATTAAATATTTCTAATATGGGCCACTAAGGTAACTTTTTTCTGTAGCTTAGTAGATCTGTTTCTATACCAGATCTCACCATCCTTGCTTTCAAAAAAAAGAGCCAAAATAGCATGGACTTTATTTACTATATGACTCACCAACATCCCCATGAAAAAGCTCAGCGTTCCCAAGGTTAGTGTTCAATATCTTTATAGGACAGAGCTCTGGCTTCATGAGGAAGCCAACAGTGCGGCTAATGTGTTCTCCAATAAGTGTGTAAGTGGGAGACATAGAAGGTCTGGTCTTGCTCTTTTGTATTCAGTTCCTTTTTCAGAAGCTTAAAACAACAACCATTTAATTAGCTTACAATTACATAATTGGGTAAATTGGGCTAGGCTCATCTGGGTGGTTCTTCTGTGCAGCCCTTTAATTAATCACATTGATTATAGTCCCCAAATAAATTTTTGCTACCTGAACATCTCAGTCTTGAGCTAGGAGACTGTATTTCTTGTAGGAAAATGGTTTCAACCTCTGCTTGAGCCTTAACTTCTCTGTTTTAGCATCTTTATGAGATGCTATTTCCTGTGCACTAGGTTCCCCTCCAGGAGAATCACATCTACTTTTGATGCACACAGATTCATGCTCTGGGCGAATTCACATTGCTTGCTGTTCATATATATCCCTGTGTATTTTTATCCAAGTGAAACCAGAGGAAAGTGAATATCACGGGAAAGTTTCAGGAAAAAGACATTATAAAAAACCAATGTGTGGCTTGAGGGGTAAATGTGAAGGAGAGAAGGTAGATGAGAAGGTAGATGTGTCTGGTGGGTGGTAGTTCTGCCACGCGTTAGTGTTTAATGCAGCCGATTGCATGCAGGGGATCCCTAGAGGATTTTTTTGGTAAATTTATTAAAACTTAATTTTTTTTTAGATTGGTTTAAGATTCACATGGAAGTTGAAAGGAAGGTGCAGAGTTTTCCTAGGCACCCCTCCCTTCATCTGTACACAGCCTCCCCCAGTAACCACAGCCCCCTGGAATGGTACACTCGTTGGGACTGATGACCCTGCACTGACACGTCACAGCCACCCAAAGTCCATCGTTCACATTACAGTTCACTCTGTGCTGTAGGTTCTATGGGCTTGGACAAATGTATAGTGACCTGTACCTACCATTATAGAGTCACGTAGAGTATTTTCTTTGCCCTAAAAATCTGCTGTTCTCTGCCTATTCATCCCTTTCTCTCCCCTAACGCTTGGCAACACCGATCTTTTTAGTAGTCTTATTGAGAGTGTCATACACACAGTAATTAGCCCTTTCAGATTGGCTTCTTTCAGGTATTACTATGCATTTAAAGTTCTTCCACCTCTTTTCATGACTTGATAGCTCATTTCTTTTTTAGTGCTAAATAATATTCCATTGTCTAGATCAGAAGTGTAACACCCTCTTTCACTGGGGGCCACATCAGCCTCGAGGTGGCCTTCAAAGGGCCAAGTGTAATTTTAGGACTGTATAAATTTACAGTCCTAATTTACTACTCCTGAACAGTTAAGCAAAAGCTGCCGCCGGGTAGAAACAAGGTACCAGGTGGATAAAACAAGGTGGAGGGTCGGATTCGGCCCGCGGGCCTTGTGTTTGCCACCTCTGGCCTAGATGTACCACAGTTTATTTATCCATTTACCCACTGAAGGACATCTTGGTTGCTTCCAATCCAGTAGGTTTTAATAGTGGTGAGGTTTTTTTCTTTCTCTTAAAACCCAGGAGTCAGAACCATGTCCTCCAGTTCCGGGGCACCTCACGAGCTCATCGCCCGTGCGTGCCCATTGGCAGCACAGCACACCTCCAGGATGCAGAGTGCTGAGCAGCCGTTTAACTCCACGTTGTTTAAAAAAGGGGCTGGGCCAGCTACTGTTGGACCTGCTCTGGCCCTTCCCTAACTTGATATTCTGTGTTTGTTTTACTAATAACTTATGTTCTTGTGAATGTAAGATCATTGAGAAATTAAGAAGTTCAAATATTAAATATCACTTAATATTCTACCATTCAAAAAAAGTGAACGTTTCAGTGTATATCTTTCCATTTTTTAGAAGAAATAGGTCGCATACAATCCATCCAGTTTTTATTTGAGCTTTTAAAAATGTCTGTCTATGTCTTCAGAAACATGATCTTTAGTGATTGGCATGATATTTATCATATGGCTACACTACAGTTTAACTATTCTCTACTTTTCATGTTTGGGATATTTATGAAGTTTTCTATGATGAATAATGCTATCAGGAATGTTTTTGTCCATAAAACATTTTTTTGCACATCTCTTAGTTCTTTGAATGAATTCTTAGAATGGTCAGATTTTAGGCCAAAGTGTCTCAACACATTTTCAAGCTTTTGATGTGTACTACCGGATTGTCTGTGTGTAGAAGTTGTACCAGAGGATACACTTTTTGTTTGTGTGTAAGAATTCTCTTTAGACTGAACTAGCATCTAAACTTCATATTATCTTAAAAAAAGAAAGAGACTTGGAAGAAGATTTTCTATCAGCATGACAGGAGAAAATAGTTTTCAATATTCCATTTACATGTTTTCTTTTGTAATTTTGTTTTTCTTTACTTTTTCTGTTACTGTGTCTATCTTCTATTAATATACTTGTAAGACTTTTGTATATTAAGAATTTTTCTCTTTTGTGTATCTATGTATGGGAGAGAATTCTTATATTGATATATGGAGTCTGTCTGGAAAAAGTCCAGCCATTGTTAATACAGGGTCCAGCACAAATGATGCCCCCTGTTTTATTATAAAATCATGAATATGTAATTACGTAACATAACGATATCACGCTTAAGCACACCATGTGACATTTTAGGTGAAATGTTCAAATTAAAACTATAAATTATCACACCCATATTATTATTATTACCCTACCAACCACATTCAAGCAGGCCTTACTTCTGTTGCACTCTGTATAATAAGGATGGTTTGCGTGACATCGATGTAACCTGGCAGCCAAGGAGAGTGGACTGGAGTGCACATGCGTGAAGAATGACGACTTCACCATTGCATTCAAAATAGTTGAGTGAGTAGAGCAACGATCTGCATCAAATTTTGAGTTAAACTTGAATGTTCCTCTGTGGAAATTATTTGGATGATTCGGCAGGCCACAGCCATAGGCAACTAGTGATTGGCAGCTTCATCATGACAACAGTCCTGCTCACGCATCACGCCTCAGGGAGAGTTTTGTGGCAAAACATCAAATCATCTAGGTGGACTCAGCCCCGCTACAGCCCAGATTTGGTGCCTGGCAACTTCTGGCTTTTTCCAGAATGAAAACCACCTTTAATAGGAAAGAGATTTCAGATGTTTGATGAGATTCAGGAAAACACAACGGGGCAGCTGATGGGGATTCCAGCAAAGAATTTACGGAGCGCTTTGAGCAGCGGAAGAGATGCTAGGGGAAGAACTGTGTGGGGTCCTAAGGCGGCTATTTTGAGGGGCTCTGAGGCGTCATTGTCCTATGTATAATGTTTCTTGTATCTTCTTCATTAAATGTCTCTATTTTTCATAGTGCATGGCTGCATAATTTCTGGACAGACCTCAGATATAAACATACACCTATATACAATCAAACAATGTTTTTAGTCTCTGATACTCTCTTTAGTTTTGTTTAGAATTTTTTTAAATAAAGAAGTTTTAGGTTTTTTGCATGAATTCTTTCTCTTAATGGGTTTATTTGTTTTGGTACTTTTGAGGTTTAAGTCTTTCAGTCATGTGGAGTTTACCTTTGTGGAAGTGTGATATAGATGTAACTTCATTGTTTTGCTAAACAGATGGCCAATTGTATCAACAGCATTCACTTAGTAATATTTTATTTACCCACTGACTTAAAATGTAATTTTTTTAAATATTCTTAATTCTTACATGCATTAGGATCTGCTACAAAAGTATTGTTATTTACTTACTAACAGTAGTACGCTGTCTTAATTATTGTATTTTTAAATATATTCTTATAAGTGGTAGTAAAAGTTCCAATGACTAGCTTTTGCCAGAAATCTAAAAGCAACTCTTGCCTACTTATTTTTTCATATGAACTTCAGAAGAATTTAATCACACTATTTTGTGATTAAATTCCATCCCTGATCTACAGAATCTAATGTGTTAAGCCTAAAAATTAATTTGAGGAGAACTAACATCTTCATAATACCCAAGTTTCTCCCAGAATGATCTGTCTTCTCATTTATTCAAATAGCCAACCTGCTTGTATCTAATCAATAAAATAGGTACAATAGAATATCTTCAATAAACCCATGAAATCCTGCAGCAATGCGGTCTAACCCAGCAGCCCCGTACCAGAAATCAGGACACCTGAGTTTTTGCCCCACCCCTGCCACCAGCTGGCCGTATGAACTTGGACAACAAGCGTTTCTGGGCCTCAGTGCGTGCACCTGTAAACCGAGGCAGCCTTGGTGAAGAGTGCTCTAAGATCTCTGCAGCAGCAGTGGTCTAGGATTCTATGAATCATGACGCGAAATTTGTATAGCAAGTGGTCCCCCAGAGAAGGAGTAATGTCGCCACAGCTCACCACTGCGCCGTCGTCACCAGTGTTCACGGCACTTTGATTGAACATGTCCACCCACACCCCTTAGATGAAAGTCACTAAGAAACAGAACTGTGTATGCCATGGAATTAGTTCCATTTCGTACATTTTCTAGCTTTCAGTGCTTTGATAAAAACAAACTTAAAACCACCCCACAATGCCATTGTTGCTGTTCCAAAGGAGGGGTGAGATGTGAGCCCTGGGTGGGAGGAGGTGGGCCTCATGTTGAAGGCATGGAACGCTGGGCACTGTTACCGTTTTGCAAAGCTCCGGGGAAGCAAGACAAAAGAACGGAGCAGCTTTGAAAGTCCCTGCCAACCTCTTCTTAAGAGCAGCAGGATTAGGAGAAAAATGAGGCCTCTGAGAGCATGACCAAGCATTTAATACCCCCTTGGAACCCACAAAACAACAACACAATCATCCTCATCTCCTGATTAAAAAGAAAACATGAAGGATAGCGGCTTTGCTTGATCTCTTTAATTGGATTATAAAGCTTAGATGGAAATTCTTTTGTAACAAAGTGGCCAAAGCTTTATGGCCAGGACAGAATAACTCAAAGCAGAGCTCCAGGTTCACCCAAGACCTTTCATCCCTAGAAAAATGGGGCTTAATTTCTACATCATAAATGGTTTAAACCTGCCCACTTCTCCCGCTGCTTTAGAAACAATAAGGTATCAAGAACAATGAAACTCAAATTCAGTTTGGTGACAGCCCTTAATAGCTCTCATTTGGATGGATATTTTTGAAAGCTTTTTTTTCCATTGTCACACACAAAAAAGGAACTTGGGGGTGCACAAGCAGGCACTAGAAGACGAGCTTAATATATTGGCTGAAAAAAAATACAGCACAATCTGAAGGAATGCATTATGGACATAAGCCAGAAAATGTTTTCAATTTCTTTTGGTGTGAAGATACAGCATTAAAAACCAGTCAGTTTCTGAAGAGTCACTTGAGGCAATTTGCACATGGAAAGTTTATTGCAGGATGGCAGATGGGCCTTTGAATAATGAGCTGGTTCTTGTGAGTGCTGCCTCCCGCCTCTGTCCAGGCCGCCAGCATCTGGCAGTGGTGGTTCTCCTGCGGTTGAGAAAAGGAAGGAAAAGCTTGAGGGACAGTCCTAGGTATTTCCACAAAGTTTCTATAATAGGGACTAAATTTGAAACTAACTACTCTGGTGCTATTGGAGGTTTCTGTGAGGTAATCCACGTAAGGAATTTTAACGTCAAGAGAAAGAGTTTTTCCCCACCCTAGCAACCTTGTCTTTTTTTCTTTCTGACGGTGAAGGAACATAAATTCACCCTGTTTGTACACATTGAAATCCTTTCGCATTTCGCTGTGGAAAATAGCTTGCTGCAACGCCTCCTCTACAGTTGGGTTCTGGGGAAGCACTTAATTACACACCAGGGAGGGTGGATTTCATGTGGATAAAAGAGTGATGAAAATGCTGTGAAAAGTGACATGGATGGAGTGAGAGAATAATATGCCAAATCACTCTGACGTCATTGCAGACGTAAGAAGAGGTGGTGCACACCAAGCGTCCTGCAAACAGAAGACTGTCCGGGCCCTGGTAAGGGAGGGAGGGGCCGAGCGAGCGCCACAGTGAGGTCACTAGGATGTCTCATTCCACGTGTCACAGTGCCAGCACATGAGCTCCCCTGTCTCCTCCTGTTGCCTTTGCATCAGTGCTAATGCTGAGCACGCCAGGGGGTTCTGCTGGTCAGTCTTTATTTATAGCCACCCTGCATAGGCTCCCAGTGTTTCTCAAGAACAAATTTCGCCCTTCCATGCCTGCCCTTGTGAATGAGATCTCCCAGGTAAACACGCTCATGGCATCCTGTGGGTTCCTTCCTGGCTCCCTCGCTGTCTGTAAATGTGTCTCTACCTGAGTGCTTCCTGCTCTCTCAGCCAGCCTCACCCAGTCAGGGCTGCTGCTCCAGGCACCTGGAGAGGAGTCTGGCTCCGAGAAGGTGCCGGCACATCCTTGTGACAAATGAGTGAACTTCGCGGTATTGGAGAAAGATGCGGTTTCCATTTCCCTTCCTTGCCCGGGCAGAGTTCTCCAACAGTTTAATTTCCATTGGTCTCCTTTGTACTTTCTCATTCTCGTCCTCTGTCCTTCCTTCCCTTCTTCCCCTGGCTCATTTGTAACAACTTTAGTGGTTTCCTTGGTTTTCTTTTTCTTTTTTCCCCGCCTCCCTGTTGCTCTAGAAGGAAACAGATGGGTAGAGGATTATACATGAATACTGAATATCACATCCTCATTGATGAGATCACTCAGAATTTTCTAAATTTATTCTTCACGGTTACATGGGCAGGGAGAAAATATCTCTAGGTTTTTGAGAATCAGGACGCTCCTGCCAGGTTTAGATCATTATTAAATAAGAGATAAAGGCTGACCGCAATAGAGCTGCCGGGAAGTTTTCTGTAGCAATAGAATATATTTAATAAATAGCACTCACCTGGAGGTGTGCTGGGCGAGAGCTCCTTCTTTTGTGCATGTGTGATTCTTGTCACTGGATCTAAATGTCGTACCTGGGAGAGCTTATCTGCCTTTAGACACTTACAATAGCAGCCGCCTTGGGATTGCCAACAGGAGACCACTTGGCCCAGGGAAGAATTTTTTAGTGGTGCAATATTAATAGCACTAGATTATTCTCCCTCTCCCTTTAAAACATGTGAGTAAATGTGTCAGAAGGGCGATGCCATGCCTTCGAGCATGTGAACAGCATTCTAGGTATCATTGCCCGCTGACTGCATTTGCTTTTCTCATGTCCAACTCTCTGGAAAATAAAGTGCATGTGCGCTTGGCTCCTTCTGAGAAGCAATCTGAACTTCGTCATTGTTAAGCCCAGCAGCTGGGTATTGAACCATCTCTAGTATTGGCAGCATAAGCTGAGTTTGATTCAAACACAGGCAGGCATACACAGCCATGGAACCTGGTAGCTAAACAACCCCTGTCCCGGTGATGTCCCCAGCAATTCGGCTCTGAGTCAACCACCCAGCTCTCCCGCCCTCACCTCCGCCTGCCCTGGTGCAAAGCCGCAGTAAGTCTCAACATCCTAGTCCAGGCACGGAGGTCTTTTAGTAACTTAGCAACGTAGCAACAGAAGCACCCTTGTGCTGTTTCGTTTTTCAGATAAAGAAATGATAGTCATAACGTTTTGCATTTAAACAGCACAGTCTCCAAGAACCTTAAAGCCTGTTGTAAGTAGAGAAAAGGAGTCACAGGAATGTGCTCCTCCAGGGAGGCACGGGTCCCTTTCACAGGGGGCTGAGCTAGACCAAACAGGGCATGGGGTCCATTCCACCGAGCAACAGAACCAGGAGGCCCAGACAGAACTTCTAGCCAATGGAGCAAATGGAAGAAAAGGAGCTGTAAACCAGCCCATTTCTCTTGTTAAATTTTACAACTCTTAGGGAGTACAGTATGGGTTCTTTATATATTTTGATTCATATAATGATTGGCAAATTATAGAGGAAATCAAGGAAGGGTAGTGGTATATCTTACAGCCTCACTGCTAAATAAAGAATCAGCTACAGGAAAAGTTTGCAAGACACTGTTAGTTTTCTGTATGTGTGGTTATCCTGTGGTCGTTTTCTGATCTAAAGGCAGATACTATTGTGTTTTGCCTAATAGTGCTAGTTTTAAAACATTGGCCCCAGTTGTTTGATATTCCTTCCATCGAGAGACAGGGTTTTTGTCACATCCCCTCCCCCCTGTGAGTCTGTGTCACTGACAAATAGCATATTGTGGAAGTTATGCTATATGACTTCCTAGGCGGATTCACAACAGGTGGTACTGCCCCTCCCTGGTCACTGGAACACTCACGTTGAGAGCCCAGGGAAGCTGTGTAAAAAGTCTGCCCAGCATGAGGCTGCCCTGCTGTGTGGAAGCCCAAAGGCGTCTGGTTAAGCATTCTGGCTGATCACAGCTTCTGAGTCCTTCCCAACCAGGCACCGGACGTGTCAGTGAGGAAGTCCCAGATAATCCTTCCAGCCCCCTAGCCATTCTGATCTTCTCACCTGAGGCCCCTGGTGCTGTGAACCAGAAACCAGCCATCCCTTTGTGCCCTTTCCAAATTATCTGTAGCAATAATTGTCACTGTTGTCTCAAGTCTAAGGAAGTTTCTTAAGTAACAATCATAACTGGGACATTACAGAGCCCCAGTTGTCCATGTTTACGTCCAGGAAGAGAGGCTGTGGCCCTCCCTTCCTCAGTCCCTGAAGTTGAATATTTGTTTGCAAAGGTAATTATGGTCATCTCCTTTCTCTTACTATGTGCTTAGGTTGGGTATGGGCATGAGGTGCCATTCTGGCCAATAAGATGAGTGGAGAAGTTTGCTGGGGCTGCTTCTGGGAAAATTACCCTTATTCTGTATGAGGTGCTGCCACTTACTAGCCGTGAAATTTTGAGATGCTCTGACTCTGTTTCTTTATCTGTAAAACTGGGATTAAAAGGTATTCATCACTGAATTCTTGTGAAGATAAAAAATCATTAATTCAACAAATACTTATTTAGTTCCTGCGGTGTGCCAGGGCCCATTCCCAGACTGGGGAAGCTAGCTCTGAGTGAGACAGAGAAGCTTCCAGGCTTCATGGTGCCTGTATTTGTCAGAGGGAGACAGATAAGAAATGAGTCAAGGAACAAGACAACCCCAGGTAGTGGCAGGTGCTATAATACTAAAATGAAATGAAGTATGCAAAATACTTAGCATTGAGCCTGGCACAATGCAAGTAATCAGCACTGGTGTTTGTTACTTCTCTTATTAAAGTGAACAGTATTCAGATTACCACTAGAAAGGAGGGTGAGCTTGAGTGAACTTTGATTTTGGCCTGAAGGATGTTTGTTCCCCCTATTTCTATCCATTAGAATGAGGTAGCTGAGGCCTGCTCTGCAATGTACTGGTCTGAGTTCTAATCCTTTAGGGTCTTGGAATTGACTCCTTCCTCAGTTCTGCCCCACACCACTCAGCTGAGGCGAAGAGGGGGCTCCATGGGAAGGGGCCCCGCTGGCTCTATTCCGGCTGTTGGCCAGGCAGAGCTGTTGGGGTGTGTCAGAGGGAGGTGGCCAAGCACCACCATGTCCCCAGGTTCTCTTCTAGAAATCACCTGCTGCCCCACTCAGACTGCCCAACTGTGTAAAATGGATGGATGGGGAAAAATCGGCTTCTGGCTTACACACACTGGCCGAGCGTGCAAAGACGCAGGGCCTATCTTGTGAAGCGGCATGGTCAGCTTTCACGACAGCAGCTCTCCGTCTCAGCATTTCAAATATGGAGAATAATGACAAAAACAAGTCAGTGTGGAGTTTTGCACTAAGGCAAGGTATGGACCAGGTGTTGTTAAAGTATCTTTAAATTGTACCCGTGCCCAAGAACAATCCATGTTAAAGTGTCCTGACTTCCAGTTCAGAGTGGACAAGAAAACTCCTTGCTAAAACAGCCCCCATTCTACCGTGCTGGTGGTATAGGGGACCACAGGTGCTTTCCATGAGCCAGCCCACCTCTAGGCCCTGTCACTGTCAGAGCCCGAACCACTTTCCCGCTGCACTGTCTTACTGCTCTATCGTCAAAGTCATCCTGCTACTCTTTTCTTGTTTACTTTCCCCTAATGGTCACAGCTTACCAGTAATAGATAGTGCCCAAGAGCAGTTTTGAGACCTGTCTACACTTCCAGCTGAGAGATTTGGTTGAGGAGTTCTTTGACTGTGGGTTTGAAGCGTTACTTAAAGCTGCCTTGACCTTGGTTACCTTGAAGCATGCCCCTACTCACATTTCCTCTCTCTGAGCCAGGCTGGAATTTAATCTGGCCAGCTCATCAGGCCGCCCTTCAGACCGCTACTGCGAAGCCCATGAGAAGAAAGAAGTCGTGTGTGCCCAGCTGTGGCTGCTGGGCTCCTGAGAACTGCGGCTGCAGCTCCCGTCATGGGCTAGGGACCGTGACCACTCACCTGTGCAGTCTCACCTCCAGAGCCGTGCACGTGGCCTTTTCTTTTTGTGCACTTGGTTCTGCTCACGAGGGCATTTCCCTGGAGCCCAGGATGGCCCATTGTTTTAAAGGGATTGTCAGTTCCCAGCGCTTCCTGCAGTCTTGCAAAGGAAACCTGCTGAGTCACTTCCAATGGCTGAATACTGTGTCCAGGCGGGCATTTATTTGATGATGTTTGTGATGAAGGAGGCCACTGACAGTTCAGTCGCTGCTCCTTTGTGAAGGGGCCTAGTTAAGAAAGGGTGTCGATAAGTAGTTGCCTCCTGGGACCCAGAGAAAATACTTGGCCTCTTAAGTGAGACAGAGCTGGGTTTGAAAGCTGAACTTGCCATTTAGACATTGTTTGGCCTTGGATGAATTACTTAACGTCTCTGAGTCAGCTCTTTTCTTCTCCTTATGGAAATGAAAATAAAGCTTAACTCACAGGGTTGTTGGAAGGTAGATGAGCTCACTGCATAGCACTGTGCTCAATGTGTGTTCCATTCAGATGTCCTCTTTGAAAATACAAGTGTTGTATCGAGGATCTAGAAATACAATGAGTGCGTATAAATGAGCACTTCCCCAGCACTTGATGATAGCAGGATTGACAGGGATTGAGTGGAGAGGGTCAAAGGGGAAAGATAGAGTCTCACAGCACAAGCACGATCACATGGAAGACATTGATTTTCTCTCCTGACAGTTTTCACTCGGGTCAGGCCGTTTACTGTAGAAATGACTGTGTGTAGTTTTTATTTACTAAAGGAGTTCTAAGGGATACAATTTTCTCACAGTTTAACATCTCCAAATTTTGAACTGATTTGACAATTTATGACATTTATAATTACAACCATTTTTTGTGGTATATGGAACAAGAACCCATCTTATAATTGATAGCACCTTGGTTCTGATGAACATGGTAATATCCCTTTATAACAACAATAGTTTTAGGAGTCCAGGCCTCCACTGGGACCTCATTAGAACTGCACTGTACGAAACAGTGGCCACTAGCCACATGCGGGTTTTGAGCACTTGAGATGTGACTGGTCTGAATTGTGATGTGCTGTGGGGCAAAAGGCTGAATTCTGAAGATTTAATGTGGAAAAAGTAATGCTAAAGTATCTCCTTAGTATTTCCATTGATTATGTGTTGAAATAATAATATTTTGGATCTATTGTGTTAAATAAACTATCTTATTAAAATTGATTCCGTCTATTTCGTTTTACTTTTTAAAGGTGGCTACTAGAAACTTTTTGTTTCAACGTGCAGCTCACTTCACACTCTCCCAGACGGGGCTTCTTAGAGCGCAGGACTCAGATGCCGTCCTTGTGACCACCCTGAAGGACCCCGGTGCGTTTCAATGCAAAATCTGGTCCACATGTTGAAGCTGATTATGCCACAGAGGAAGAGGGGGTAAACATGTTCGTTACTGACTTCATGAGGCTTTCTGGTGAGAGCAGAATGGATCCCAAGTAGGTTCAGAAATGGCTTAAGAGAAGAGGGAAAGGGATTTGGCTTGGGGTTCGGGGGTGAGACTGGGGTAAGTGTTCCTGCGTGCTGGCAGAGGCTTGAGTGACTTGAAACTCACCTGAGGGAACACCTGGGCTTTCTTTGCAGGTTTCCCAGGTGTGGGGCAGAAGGGGAAAACAGAAGGGTGAGGTTAAGGGTGTCAGTTCCAATGGTGACTAAGACACAGCAAGGGGAGGTGACTTGCCCAAGGTCACATGGCCAGCTAGGGCAGCACTGGCGCTAGAATCCAGGCTCTGGAGACTGGAGGTTTCTCTTCTGTTTCACAGCACCTCATGGAAACCATCTTGGAGGACAAAAAATATTCTCCCTTCCAGGCCATGGCCTCTATGTTTTGTGGATCTGATAGGAAGGAGGAAACTCTGAAGGATGGTGGTCAGGGCAGACCAGCTGCTGGGAGGACTCTCCTGCTGGGGCAGCCCCAGGCCAACGTGGATAATGTTTGCTGAAAGGCTGGCTCAGAAGAGTGAGTAGAAAAGTAAATACTAACTCACCCTAAAATGAAAATGGGGCTAAGAGTCTGAAAAAACAAACAAACAAAAAAAACCCCAAAACATAAGCAAACTCATGAGAACAGAGTCGGCACTGTGCACTCACTCACTTTTTTTTTTTTTTTTTACTTTACTTTACTTTATACTTGAGGATTTAAAACCCCCAAGAAAGATTATTAGCCTAGGGACAGAGTTCTTCCATCACAGGTACAGAGCATAACCGCTTCACAAAGCAAAGGAAATAAACTCACTGGGGTTACTCCAACACTTCCAGGAGAGCTGTTCTGGGTGGTAGCATGCATTTGGGAAGCTCAGGTACTTCAAAACACCCTTGGGAGGGGACTGGTGTTGAAATCTGAATCTTTGTCTGGTTCTTGGCTTCTCTGAAGGGTTAGTAGTTTAGTGTTTTCTGTTTATTGTACCTCACAAAAATAAATCTGAATTTGTTTTGATTTTTCTGACTTTCTTCTACCCTGGAAGTAGGGCAGCCTTCTCAGTGGAAATGACTTTGGATAAAGCCTCAAATAATTTCCAATTCCAGCTGACCCTTGCTGGGACCCTGCAACCTGCTCTATCTGCTGCCTTCCAGGAAGAACGGATGGAAGGAATTCATTGAGAACCAGAAAAAAGTTCTCCTGTGTCATGGCCAACCAAGAGATTTTCATAAATACTTGCACATAGAGTCAGCCTCTGCTTGTATGGTGAATGGGACACAATGGATATAAAAAGGGGAAAGCTGTGGAGAATACCCAGTTACTTATATTTAGCTTTGAACTGTGTTTTGCTCTGCACTGTCTTTTGAATACGGGAGATTTTATGGTTGAAACAGTACTGACATATATCATGAAAGTACTCTGTGCCTAGCCTGGAGTAAGGCAACTTCACATTTGTAATACTGTCTCCCTTGATGCTATTATTTACTCTCCGAAGGGCTTTTTTGCTTGGAGAGGAACTTTCTGACACCTACCTATCCTCTGATGCTCAATTTATTAACATTTTGAACTTTGTGAGACATTTCTTTAATCATTAAATAATTAACATTCCTCTAAATATTTACACACTCTTTAACACAACTAATAGGTCAAACTTTAGGAGTTTGAAAAGATTCTTTCCCCCAAACTTAGAAACCTATTTAATTAAACTCTTGAACAATTAATTTTCGCAAGTCCAATATATCAGATCCTCCTAAATGATCCAAACACCTTGAGCGGGAGAGGAAGCACGCTGTGTGTCACAACGACCGCACACATTGTTCTTACACTGACCGGAGTGACCTCAGTGTCCCCCTGTTTCTATCCCTGGCCCTGTCCTCATTTTCCACTCATCCTCGTACCTTCCCAGAGCAGTAGTCATGTGGCCAGACCAACTTAGCTGGCAGGTTCTGGGATGTACCAGCAGATTCTTGGTCCAGACATGGGACTTCTTTTTCAAGGTCAAAATGATGTAAACCAGAGCCCTGGTCAATGGCACTGGTCTGGGTCCACTTTTTAATTCATTTCTCTGGACAGTCATGAGATTTAAGGTATTTGATATTCATTGTCTTCCTCACTGTCATGCCATTGTTGTGTATTGGCTAGGACTTTAAATACCATTGGAACATAGTTATGCTTTCCTAGTGTCCTATTCCTGTTAATCAGTGCATTTTGGTGATTAGGTTGGTGTAGTAATCTCTTTGCTGGGCTGTATAGCTCCTCCCATGAGGACTGAGGCACTCATTCTCCAGGTGGGTAGGTATGTTCCTGCTGACGGCTCACAGCAGAGTCCCTTCCTCAGAAATTGTCCTTGGTAGGGGCAGCTGCCTTCTCCAAGGACAGGTTGATGTGTTGGTACTAATTCTTGATCCCACTGCCTCATTATGGGAGGTCACTGCAGAGTTGTTCCAGTTTTAGAGCCCTCATGGGATCAGCTGAGATTTTCTCCTCACTGTGAACAGCTCAGCTTTTCTTTCTGCCCTGTTCTGCTTCCCCTCCTTGCTTACAGGAGTTGCTCCAAACAAGACAACTTGATAAACTTCCATCTCAGAGTCATTGCCAGGGAGCCCACCCACAAAAGTTGGTGCCAAGCATAGTCCTAGGAAGCAGAATCCAAAATAGGGTTTGGGGGCTGGATCACCAGCCAGGTGCTAATGAGGACCCCATCACTGGCAGTAGCCCTCTGGTATGTTATATGGTACAGTGCAACCACCAAAATGTCACTGGTGGTGAGCTGAGATGGGATACTGGTAGAATGGAATTCACTGGCAAATGCGATATCTCAGCATCCGAGAGGTTCAGAGAAAGCAAACGTTTCTAGGATTATGGAATTACATGATAATTGATTAGGAATATCAAAGCATTGAGAAAATAAAAGACTGAGGGTGATTAATTATTAAGTTAAGGTGAAGTATGAAAAGCAGAGGGCCTCCTTGACAACCTATAAATAGATTCTCATACCCTGCAGCCAAAGAGCATAAAAAACCCAGCATCAAGCTTAAGACTTAATTATAAGGGTGATGGAGCTCCATGACAGATTGAATTTTCCAACCTGGCAAATCTGCTACCCCAAGGTGAGGGTCCTGATGGGACTCTGACACTTTGGGTGGGGTCATCTGGATTAATATGATTGAAAACCTTAATCCCTAGGGTCCTCTGAACTCTCCAAGCCTGTAAGAATGGCCATTTCCCCATTATTAAAGGCCAATGCAACTCTTTTTTAAAGACAAGGCAGAGGTTTCTACCTTGACAGCACCACCTGGCTCCTTCCGGCCACCTCCAGTATTTCTCTCTTCCTCTTCTCTAGACCAGTAATTCGAGTTGAGTCACAATATAACCTGGTCAGAGGAGTGCTGGGCCTGACAAAGGGAGGAAAGGGAGCAGCAGTATCTGGCCCACATGTGGGAAACTGGAAAAGGATGAATCGAAGCTGGGTCAGGAGCAGGTAATGTAGAAGGGGAAGTATAAAGTTGGTTAAAGGAGAGTTTATTGATATGGAGACACTCTTACAGGATACATGGTTTAACACCTTGACAAGGACCCTGCAAAATGATGTTAACGTGCTGCTAGCACATTGATCTTGGAAGCTTGAAGAAAGTGATGGTATATACTAAGTGAGGTAGAAAAATCATAACTGTGTGACGAATGGTAGAAGGGATCACAGACTCAGAGAAATGAGACTGATAGAGAGAATATACTAAATAAGAATAAAAAACCCAAAACCTGACATGGATTCTGGCCTGCAGTGTCCGCGGCATTATGGATGAGATATGAGACAAATTCACATGGACTACCAAGTCCTGTGGAGGAAAAGGGATGGTACGGCTACTCCCTCAAGGGGGGAGCATCTTGGAGCAGTCTGGCCACTCTCTCATGGGGAGAGTGTGCTGACGCTTGCCCGGACAAGATTTTATTGGGTTTCATTTTGAATAGGAATACAGGTAAAGTTCATTAATCATTGTCAGGCAGTAGGGATCAAACAATAGATAGCATACAAAGAACTACAAGGGCTTATTCTGAGTCAGGGTCTGTTCGCTAAAGGGCTACAAAACTTTGGGAAACAAACTCATTTCCTGCTCGGACCTTTATCATTTAATTGAGAGCATTCTTAGCAAAGCAGCTTTCACAGGATTTTACATATTTTTACTCAGGCCTGATCACCCTGGGAGCCTGCCCTTTCCTGCATAGGGCTGTACCACCCTCTGCCATTGTTTCAGGCTTGAGTCAGGCAGAGGAGGCAAGACAGCCAAGAAATTAGGAGACTTCTTGCAGACAGAATGAAGACTCAGGCTTTGTAAAAGCCCAGAGGCAAGGGTCCATCACCCCCTTTTGCTATAGCTTCCCAAGTCCTTCCCTGGGGCCTCCACACGATTGTGCCTGTCTTAGGGTGTTCCCCCACTTGGGGAATCTTACCTGTCATTGGCTAACTGACCAAGCATTGGGGGCCAATTATGAATGAAGTAAAAGGAGCAAAAGTGACGCTCCTGCCAGGAAGATAAGCTTTGTCTCCTTAGTGGCTTATGGTCTGAAAGTTGCTCACTCAGCCTTAGCCACAGGGGGGTTACAGCTCCTGAAACCAGGCAGGGCAGTTCCCAACAAAACCCAGCTGACTATGTTCCATGGGAAAGCCAGAAGAACTATGCATTTAAGAAAGACGAAGGGATGAGCTGGTAAGAAGGGCCTTATTGGGAAGTTCAGTGGTGGTTGTGTTCTGAAGACCAAGGCTGATGATGGTAGGCCATGCTGGTGCAGCACTGAGTTTGGTGATAGAAATGGGGCTGATAGAATCCAGGTGGTGCGACTCAACTATCAGAAGCAAGGAAGGCACAATTATCATAATTCTTGGCAAGGTCAAAGTGGCAGCCAGAAGCCCTGACCCACCAGGAGCTATGAAAATGATTAGTAAACTGTAGTGTCTCTACAGTTAAGATAGATGGACAACGAACAAAAGATCGCTCATCGTTACAAGCAAAAGATATCAGGAGGCTGAGGGGACTACTCCAATAACAGTTTATGATGTCCCTTGTCTAGTTTCCAGACATGAGACAGCTTTTGCACTTGGAAACTGCTGACTGCAGGAAGGACCCTGCAACACCATGGCAGGGGAATATGATAACAATTCCCCCAAGGGCCGCCAATGGTTTACTCAGTTAACTGTACAAGATAGCATAGGTCCAGCTTACAGAGTACACTGAGTCTGGGGACTCATCCAGAGGTCCTTTGCCTGGAACAGGTAGACATACATGATACTTTGCAGAGCTGCCCCATTGATTCCTTGGTCTCTAAGCTAAGAAATATTGTAATGGAAAAAGCCAAGTGGAAGCCTTTGGAACTGCTCTCCTCCTACTGGTCAAATAGGCAGTTACTTTGGTGGCCCTCACGGAGCTACTGCTAACATCACACCTTCGTGTAGTGCCCTCCAACACTGACTTTGAGCTGGGCAAAATGGATGCGAGCAGGCATGATGGCAGTAAAGACTAAATAAGAGTTTTCACACAGGGGCTTGTTTTCCCAGAGTGCTTGCTTCTGGGACCAGCGCCACATAAAGAAGCTCTGGGTAGTTATGTTAGTTACATAAAGAGACTGTGTGGAAAGAGAGGTACCAGTCTCCCAGCCATCTCTGCTGAGGCGCCAGCCACCTGAGGAAAGCTCTCTTGGGTATTCCAGCCCTAGCTGCTCTCTGGCTGCATCTACAGCAGAGACTCCAAGACAGACTGACGGAAGAATGACCCAGTTAAGTTCCTGTTAACTCACAGGACTGTGCTAACTAATAAAATAGCTGCTCATTCAAGCCATCTAACATTTTGTGGTAATTTGTTATTCAGCAACGAGTTACTTAAACAAATGTAAATAAAAAAACAGGACAGCATCCTGTGGGGGATGGCAGAACTTAGTGTAACTGATAAAGTCCCAAACCTTCTCAAAGGGGAGAATTTTGAGTGGTGCATCTGGTCATATATGTTTATGGAAGGAGAAATGGTCAAGGTAAGAATCTGAATGGACTCCTAGGCAATGGGGAATGGTTAGACCAGTTGGTCATAGACCTGGCAAGAAAAAGACTAGAAGATTGCAGGCAAGGAGGTCTGGGAAGAAGGCATGTGGATAAATCCAGGGCAATTGCCATAAAGTGTATGCTGTGCAAATTGGAGACACTTCACTTCTGTGTTCCAACTAGCTTACCTCCACGCTCTATATGGAAAGTGTTATTCCTAAATTTCACTTCCCCTCCATTTTATGAGCTTGCTTTTGTCCTGACTTATACCTTTCTAGGAACAGGTAGGTCATTATATGTGTAGGATTAAGTGACTCCTGAGAGTTGGGTCCCAGTGTGGTAAGAAAACCCTGAACCTTCCTTGCTATGTGCTGGGGTAATGTTCAGATGATCTTTTCTGATCTGGTGGTTTGAATGCTAAGGTATGCATATACTGTTGACAAGAACTGCTACATCCATTATAATTAATCTGTAACTCTGAAACCTGAAGCTTTAATCCACAAAACATGCCCAGAGATGGCCAGGATCACATTGCAATTTATATTATTTGAGGCAGAACATATTACCCTTTCTTTATGAAGAGACTTGAGTAGGTACTTGGTTTTGTCCTTAACTCAGTTAGTTGCTTGGCTATCTTCCCAGCTCAAAACAAGGTGCTTTCTTTGAGAATACACTTTTACTGACACGGTGTCACCCTGGCAGCCATATTTGTACTACCTGACTGAGCCTCTCTGGCCACAGTTGAATGGACTAAGGGTGGGCCTCTGACCTGAGCTGGACCAACAAGATTTTCTCCTGGGAACTTGGAATTGAGAATATGACCCAGTAGGTCTTGGCTACTTTTTTTGTAGAGTGAGAACAGAGTCTCAGGAGCTTGTACATGTTCGCCTTCTGCTCAGACATATACCAGAAGCATCAAAGCCTAGTCTTCAGGGGGAAAAGATATGCAGATTTTCAGAGCTTTTCTCTTTTGGGTTTTCACTCTTGCCTAGTCCCATGTTCCTTACTCCTATATCTTGATAAACTCTCCTCTCAACCCTCTTTAAGCCAGCTTGAGTTAGTTTTTGTTACAACCAAAGAGATTTAACTAACAGAAGCTCTTTTGCTGAAACATACTACTGGTTCCTGTATGTTGCTGCACAACAGTTTTTCTTCCTTCCTCCCCACCTCCTTTCTTCTCTCTCTCTCTATCCCCTTTTATTTCTTTTAGCCCCACTCCCCCTCAAGACTGCATTATGATTATGCATTCAGGTTATAGAGAATCTTTGTTTTAACCCAAAGCCATTTTCTTGAGAGGAATCCCATAGCTACAAACCCTCAGCTTTGAAGGGTAAATTAAGCTGAAGGGTATACCTCCAAGAGTGTAGTTCACAATCTATTATCTGAAGAAAATAAGCAAAGTCATTTTTCTTCCCTAAAGGCAGCCTCCTCTTAGTTAAGTATGTAGGTCTAGTTCCATTTGCTTGATTGTCAACAGCTCCTTCCACTGAGGAGGGAATAACAAGCACCCAGAAGACAAAAGAAAACAAGAGGGGGTTGTGGTCTTTTATATGAGTTTCTTTATTCTATTTCAAGATTCTTTAATATGGAAGAAGAGAGATTCGACAGTCCTCTCACCTGTCATTCAAGGAGAGTTAACATGCGATGTATTTACTTAAATGTATTTGATAAATCTTCACTCAGATTCAAGTACTCTTACTTGTCACGGCAAAGGGAAAACAATAAAAACTGAAAATAGTGCAAATTTAAAAAAATAGGAGAATGATTGGATAAACTATGATACACCCACACTTTAGAAAGTCAAGTGTTTATTAAAAAGAATGATTTTAAGTGATATGTGTTATAGTAAGAGCTTTATCAGGGGCAAAGCCTACTAGTTAACTCCTTCCTCACCAGTAAGTCTGTCTCTTTCCATGGTTTTTAGCTGGGCACATAGCTGCCATGGAAAAAGCCTACATTTTCTAGCTCCCCTTGCAGCAAGGTGTAGCCATGCAACCAGATCTTGGTTAACAAGATATGAGGCTGCAAAGGAGGGGTGGGGTACGTCCTTTCTTCTTTCTTTCCTCCATTGTGCTTCTTGGGACTATGATGGCAAAGTAACTTAGGCCATGTGGATAAGGGGAGGGTGGGCGGCAAAATAGAAAATCTTGGATGCTTGGCTCATTGCGCAGAGCAGAGTTTCCGAAGGCCACTTGAAATCTATCTACAGACTGTTAAGTCACATAGAAAGACACTTCTGTTTTCTTAATTTAGATCTCTATTACCTATAGCTAGATTTATACCCCAATTAGTACCTATATAAACAGGAAAAGGAATTCAGTTGTAATGTTTATTATGATATCATTTAAAAATATCTGTGAATTTGCCTTGTCACAATACATACATGTACATGATCTATATATGTAATGATTGTCAAGATAGGTGGGAAAGTATATGACCAAGCTTCTAACTTTGACTTCCTAAGATATAGAATTGGGGGAGAGTGTTTACATTTTTGCTTTAATATTTTTTTAACATACAACAACCAAAAATTTTTTAATTTTAAAAAAACATTCAGTCCCAATCTTCCTGCGGTAGGAATAGCTAGTGTGAAGGTGTGTGTTTAAACCATGCAGTTGAAAGCCTTTGGGGTAGAAGTTCAGGAGCAGAAACCCAGCCTGATCTCCCCCATGGCGGGGTGCTGTATCTGCCGAGAGATCTATGTTCGTGGGTCATTCTTACAAACTTGTTTCTAGAAAGACCCTGCTGGCTCTTTTACGTGGTTGGGTAAATGCTATTGGGAAGATGGATTATTTTTATTAAAAAAAGAGAAACTGTTGTGTTTTGCACAAAATTGTCTCTTGGTTTGCTTCCATTGTGGAGCAATTTTAGGGAGAGGTGGACAGAATGAGTGAGCGAGATAATAAGCTGTGGGAAAACATCTCCCTAGTGACTTCTCATTGGCTGATCACATGGCCAACATTCAGGGTGAGAAGGGGCAGATAGCCCTGAATTTACTGCCCAGAATGAAGACAACATCACCCACAGGATGCAGAGACATTTACACATTTGTTGATGTGGAAATAAAAATTTGGAAAACAGAGGCTTCAGCGGCAGTAACCAGAAGCAAAGTTTTCAAATGCTTTTTTCTGAGTTGAGAAAAAAGATATTTTTGTACTCCATCAAACCTCTTCATTTCTTTAAGAAAAGAATGACTGCCACAAAACCATAGTTTGACAAAAGTTAAAACCGCACTATTTAGGAGCTAATTAAAATTTCCCACTGAACCAAAGAAAAGGAAAACCAATAGCTTCCTTTGGTTTTCCATCTCTTGGTAAAATGGAAAAAAATCTCTGAGAAGGGGTAGGTATGGCAATATACATTTGGAAAGGCATCCTTTCCAGGACCCAAATAAAAACTATTAAAAAGGGTTAAATAAATTCTGAATACCATCCTTAATTTGACAGAGATAGAAGTGTCTGGAATAGTAGAAAGAATATGGATTTTGGAAGCAAATGGGTATGGGTTCAAACCCTTGATTTTTCACTTATATCAAGTATAAAAAGATGTTAAAACAAAATTTTCAGCATCAGTTCTGGCCAGGGCTTCAAGACCATGGTACTAGCTTACATCACAAAGTAAGGTATGAGACCACCATGCAGAAATTGAAAGGAAGTGTTCAAAACTAGTTTTGGGTCTCTATTTCTCTCACCATCAAATAGATAAAAGGGTTGACTAGAAATCAGAAGAAAACTTTTGTTTGGGAAAGTGGAAGATTTTTCTTTTACTTCAAGCCTAGGGGAAGATCTTCAATGGGACCGTAAATGAGGTTGACATGAGTCCCAGTGGTTCAATGTCTGAGTTGTGCCCAAGGCCTAGAAAGATAAAGGCTTGTTGTGGCTCCACTTTGCTGAGAAAGGAGTGAAAAGATGTTGCTAGAAAGGAGGAAGCTTTCATTCCCCAAGCTGATTGGGGCAAAGAATAGATTTTCTTTTTACCAGATGTTGCCCATGACTGTGAGAAAACTGATAAAGGTTGTTTTGGGTGTCAACCAGGAAGGCTGCTGGAAGGCAAGGTGGACCCAGCAGAGAGTGATGAGCCCAGTTATATGGGAAAAATCCAGTCCTGGGAGGTGTCTCTGAAGACCCCACAAAAGTGTCCCTGAAAGTAAAGAGTCAGTTGCGTACACCTGTGGATTCTGGGAAGCACCAGTGTCAACCACACTAAAAGTGGCAGGTGGGCATGATTTCTAGAGAAGACTCTCAGGAGCCCAACTATCAGTGCTTACAAATCCACAGCTTATTTCAGGGAAAGGATAAGACAGAGAGAGCATCAGTATTAAAGCAAGGACACACATCTCAGCCAAAGGCTGCATCATAGCAAGGGGGCAGGAAAGACCAGGTGCAAACTTCAGTTGACTTCCTCCTGTGAGGGCCATGGCAGGAGGCACCTGCTCTCTCAGAGAAGGAGCCACAGATGTGTGCATAGCACACCCCAGAGCCAGGGAGCTTGTTTTATTCTTCTGCTCAGGTAGGTGAATCTTTGCTATGAGACCAGTCCAAGTGACTGAAATTTTGGGGGGGTCTCAACAAGTCCAGCTGTATCAACCTCATTGTTATCAATAAACAATGATGCCAAGTTGGTACAAACCACCTGCAAACTCCTTGGACACATGGTTCCAAAGTGATACAATCATGCCTACTGGTGCCATGCTGGGGCATTTTTTATTTCAGTAGAACAGCACAGATATATTCCAGGATTGCTGGAATTAACCCTCATAGCACACCAACTCACGAAGTATCTGTCTAGTGAGAATGCCTCTGCCCCTTGGCTTGGGACTCTACGCCCAGAAGAGGTGGACACGGCCGAGGGAATGGTGGACAATAGAAGCTCAAGATGGACAAACAGAAAAGAAGTTGACCACACCTATTTTTTTTCTAAAGCATGTATGACAGAAAAAAGAGCCTGTTTAACAAGTACAAAATAAACATTCTCAGAGATAAGAAGGCTGTACGTCCTAAGTTATGTGAAAGTGTTTTATTTTTCTTAGTAGTATTCAAAGTAAGGATGAAATGTGGTAACAGAGCCAAAAGCTAATGTTAAAATAGAAAACTAAAAGAGTAAGATGTATAAGTAAATGTAAAACCTAGATTTTTGAAAAAATTAAAAATGCATATACATAGTCAGATGGCCAATAAACATTTGAAAGGATGTTCAGCGTCACTAATCATCAGAGAAATGCAAATGAAAACCACAGTCAGATATCATGTCACACCTGTCAGAATGGCTATCATCAATAAATCAACAAGCAACAAGTGCTGGCGAGGATGTGGAGAAAGGGGAACGCTTCTGTAGTGTTGGTGGGAATGCAGACTGGTGCAGCCACTGTGGAAAACCGTTTGGAAGTATGTCAAAAATTAAAAATGGAACTCCTTTTTGACCCAGTGATTCCACTTCTGGGAATTTATGCGAAGAAATCAGAAACACTAGTTTGAAAGAGTATATAGACCACTATGTTCATTGCAGCATTATTTATAATTGCCAAGACATGGAAGCAACCCAAGAGTCCATCGGTAGATGAGCGGATAAAACAACTATGGGACATTTACACAATAGAATGCTACTCAGAGGTTAAAAAAGAAAAAAGATTTTATCCTTTGTGACAGTATGGATGAACCTGGGGTATATTATGCTAAGTGAAATAAGCCAGTCAGAGAAAGACAAATACCATATGACTTCACTACTATGTGGAATCTAATGTACAAACTGAACTAATAAGCAAAATAGACAGACTCGCAGGTAGAGGGCAGGCCGACAGCTCTGCGGGGGTTGGGTTGGAAGGTTGTGGGACTGAGCAAAAAGGAAAGAGAACTCATGGACACAGACAACTACATGGTGATTGCAGGGGGCAGGGCAGGTGGAGGTGGGAGAGGGTATAGGTGCATAAGTGGGAATGTAAAAAATACAATAAAAATAAACTTAAAAATAATGTATACACAAACTTTTAATTAGTGTGATTAAGGAAAAAAGCACGAGTGCAAAACTATAAAAGATTAGGAGTAAGAAAACAGAGCTACAGAGAAGCCAGATTAAAACAGTAAGAGAATATCACACGCAATTTATTGGCCATCTATTTGAAAATCAAGAATAGGGTTGGCAAACTTCATATGATTCTACACCTAGAAAAAAACAAAAATTCTAGTTTAAAAATTTCTAGAATGAATAACAGAACTCTATAATGTTGGACATAACTTCCCTTTATTCTAGAAATAAGAACCTAGAAATGGAAATAGGAAAGCATTTTGTTTATGACACCAAAAAGTTTTAAAATGTGGATAACAGACATACAGAACCTATATGAAATAAATGATAATACTAGGTGGAAGGATATAAATTAACATCTGAAAAGAAATAGAAAAACGTATGTTTATGGGTGGAATAGTTAATATTGTACAAAATCAATTGTGTCAATATTCATATATGAGTGTAATTCCAATTAGAATTCCAATGAGGGTTTTCTG
Organism: Carollia perspicillata; assembly: GCA_004027735.1. NCBI lineage: Eukaryota > Metazoa > Chordata > Mammalia > Chiroptera > Phyllostomidae > Carollia > Carollia perspicillata. The sequence goes on from PVKM010015610.1 coordinate 26,303, forward strand.
GGGGATAATTGATTGTGATGATCTTAAATTTTTATATGGGAGGAAAAAACACCTATGAACAGCCAGTAAAAGTGTAAAAAGAAGCTTAGGGAGGAGGCATCTGCTTTTCTAGTTATTAAAACTCTAAAAAGCTACCAGAGTATATCAGTATGTGATACCAGCATAGGAACAACTATATAGATTACAGCACAGATGGACAACTCAGAAACAGATCTTGTTTTATATGAGAATCTTTTATATGAAAACGTGATATTTCAATTCAGGGTAAGAATAATGATTTCCTTAATAAATAACGTGAGTGCAACAGGCACTCCATCTGGAAGAAAATTGAAGAGGACTTTTATCTAGCATCACTTATAAAAACAAATTCCAAATAGATGAAAGAAATGAGAGTCATAAGGTCTCTTTAAACTAGTGGGTGTCATAGTTTGATACTCTACTTTGGCTACCATATGTCGAGTCACCCTGTCCAGAACCATCACAGGATGAGCAAAGGCCTTCAACACAATAGAGGGAGAGACAAGGAGGACAGAGGCTGAGTAGGCAATGGGGGTTGTCTGCTAAAGAAAGCCAGCTGGAGAAAGACAGGAGAGAGAGGGAGAGGGGGAGGAAGAAGGGGAGGGAGAGGGAGAGATTGAGAGCGAGAGAGTTTGTTTATACTGCAATATTTTGGTTGCAGTTTGGCATCAGTTGCTGTTACTAAAAGACAGGATGGCTTCTGGCCAGGCCTTTACAGTGATACCTGCAACTGCCCCAGAAGGACAGGAAGACTGACTTCTGTTTCAGACACTGAGGGGTGAAGAGTCCAAAGCTCACATCTAGGAACCCTCCAGTCTTTCTAGAGAATCCCTTTCACAAAAAGGAATAGAAATGTAATTACTGCTGCCTCTTTTTTCCTACTTAGGTACTTTGAAAAAAAAGTGGTAATAAAAGCCAAAACACTAAGCAGAAGCCTGATTGCTTTCTTCACTTACTTTTGAGAGACACCAAACAGGTGTGGGGGTCACTCATGAGCAGTTAAAGGCCATGGGATAGTTGCTCTTGAGAGAAGTCCTTTTCCAGTGCTTCAGCATGCAGTCCTGAGAGACAGTCAGGCCAGGCCTCACCTGGGAGGAGCAGTGGACATGGGGAGGAGAGGCAATCAGAGGCTGGAGGAGCAGCTGACCAGAACTGAGGGCCCAAGGGACAAAAGGAGCGCTCAGCGTGTGGTCAGGTCCCAAGGTGAAGCAGTGTGGCAGCTGCAGATATCAGCCCAAAGCACTGGGAGAGGCTAGGAGGGCAGGGCTGGAAGGGCTCTGCAGGGGCAGGTTACTATTCTCTAGGCTAGAAAGATGTTATTGAAGGATGGATAAGTGAGGACAGAGGCAAAACAAATCCAGTACCTTCAAGGTCACTGTT
>PVKM010015611.1:0-27712 GCA_004027735.1 Carollia perspicillata
CCCAGCCACACACAGCGACACACGCAGTCTGTCCTGGGTGGGGTACCCAGGCATCCAGCCCCCACAGCTTACACAGGCACTGTATGAGCTTCTCTTTTTGCTATGTCACAAGTCACTCTGCTGGCACACATTCTCACAGTCCTGCTTACAATTTGTCCTGGGCAGCAGCCTTCTTCCAAAGCTCCTCCCTTCAGAAGGCACCTGCTCTTAATCTGCCTTTGTTATGCAATGTGCCTCGAACACTGTACCTTCACTCCCTGGGCAGTCCTTCCCATCCCCATGTTTTTTTGCAGGATTGGGGGTGTTTCTCTATTTTCAGGGGACCTCTGCCCTGACCTATTCTGTTATAATATGACCATGTAAAAATCATGTTCTTTATTATAGGTTAAAACTTAAATGATAAGCAGAATTGCAGGGTAATAAATAGACTGCCATAATTTTAAGGTCAAGAACTTCTTAGAATCTCAGGGAGGGGTTTTTCATACTCGACAAAAGTTTGTATGATGACACTGTAATTTCTATTTGTACAATAATAATTTACTTGATTGTTGTTGATTAAGTTACCAAAAAATAAGCTTCCCAATGAGTTTTTTTTTAAATCCAACTTCCTAAGGTTTCGTTGTTCCACTTTTAATATTGCAATTTTAAAGTAATATTTAAAGTCTGATCTGCAGAAACTGTTCTTTGGTGATACTGTGAATATTGAAGTTCTCTAGAATCTGGTAAGGCAGTCATGTTTTTTGTCTGATCCTTAAACTCCTTCACAATGTATTTTCCACATAATATCTTTCATATTACCAATACTTGAAGAGAAAAATGAGGTCTTAATTAGGATATTATTTTTTACTGATTGAAAGAATCAACTATGAAAGTATTATTTATTTGTTAGAAAATGAGTCATATTTCATTTTCTATCACTTCAAATAAAAACTTTTCTTATAAAATATAATGTGTCTATAATCCTAGAAGGGGCATAAGGTAGGAGTTCTTAATCATTCGATGTCCAGACTTCTGGCCAAGATGGAGGAGTAGATGGAAATACTGTGCCTCCTTGCACAACCAAGATTAAGGACAACAAATATTTACAAACAATAACACAACCAGAACACAGAAAATTGAACTACGGAAGTCCGACAACCATTCAACCAGACCAGTAAGAGGGGCAGAGTGGGCAGCCAGCGGAGAGGGTAAGCGGCAGGAAAAGGCAGTGGCTGCCAGACCTGGGAGCCCTGGGAGCATAGGTGGCACAGAACTTGCAGACCCGAGATGTGGGGAGGAGATGAACAGAGCATGTAGGGCAGGCAGGGTGGATGGCCAATCGTGGACACACATTCAGGCACAGATAAACTAGGCAAGAGCAGGCAGTGAGATGGACCGCACAGCCCAGGGCCCAAGCGATGGGAAATAAAGCCCAAAAACACTGCTTGAAAAGGTGCCAGGAAAGACTCCCAGCCTCACAGGAGAGGTCGCTGGGGAGACCCACAGGGTCCTGGAGGGTGCATAGGCCTGCCCACCTGGGAACCAGTGCCAGGGGAGCCCAATTTGCTTGTGGGAGGCAGCAGAGGGGACACAAATCCGAGAGAACATGGAACAGGCTCCATTGTTCCCTCTCTGACCCTGCCCCCACATGCAGCATCACAACCCGGCAATTAGGTTGCCCTGCCCTGGTGAACACTTAAGTCTCTGACACCCATACATAACAGGCACCACTTGAACAAAAATGACTCAAATAGAAGAACAGCTCACAGCCCCAGAACCAATACTTTTAAGCAACCAAGAGACAGCCAACCTATCAGATGCACAGTTCAAAACATTGGTGATCAGGATCAACAGAACTAGTTGATTTTGGTCACAAATTAGATGAACAAATGAAGGCATTGATAATTGAAATGAAGGAAAATGCATAGCGAGCCAATAGTGATGGGAAGAAAACTGGGACTCAAATCAATGGAGTGGACCAGAAGGAAGAAAGAAACAACCAAACAGAAAAGAAGGAAGAAACTAGAATTTTAAGAAATGAGCAGAGGCTTAGGAACCTCCAGGACACCTTTAAACATTCCAACATCCGAATTATAGGAGTACCAGAAGGGGAAGAGGAAGAGCAACAAGTGGAAAACGTAGTTAAACAAATAATAAAGGAGAAATTCCCCAATATGGCTAAGGAAACAGACTTCCAGGAAGTCCTGGAAGCTCAGAGAGTCCCAAAGAAGGTGGACCCAAGGAGGAACACACCAAGGCACATCATAATTACATTAGCCAACATGAAAATGAAGGAGAGAATTCTAGAAGCAGCAAGAGATAAAGGGACAGTCACCTACAAAGGAGTTCTCATCAGACTATCAGCTGATTTCTAAAAAGAGATTTTACAGGCAAGAAGGGCCTGGAAAGAAGTATTCCAAGTTATGAATGGCAAAGACCTACATCTAAGACTGGTCTATCCAGCAAAGCTTTCATTTAGAGTGGAAGGGCAGATAAAGTGCTTCTCAGATAAGGTTAAGTTCAAGGAGTTCATTATCACCAAGCCCTTATTACATGAAATATTAAAGGGACTTATCTAAGAAAAAGACGATAAAAATACAAACAGTAAAAGGACAGCAAACTCACAGTTATTAACATACACACATAAAACAAAAGCAGACTAAGCAGTCACCTAAAACAGGAACAGAGCCACAGCAGTGGAGATCACGTGGAAGGTTTGCAACAGGGGAGTGGGAGGAGAGAGTGGGAGAAGGTGCAGAGAATAAGTAGCATGGACGGTGGGGAGAAAATAGACAGGGAGAGGGCAAGAGTAGTGTGGGAAATGTAGAAGCTAAAGAACTTATGACACATGGACATGATCTAAAGGGGGGGAGTGGGAGTGGGAGGGGGTGTGCAGGGTGGAGGGGAATGAAGGGGGGGAAATGGGACAACCGTAATGACATAATCAATAAAATATATTTAAAAATAATAATAATTCGATGTCCAAAAAGTCCCCAGGCTCAGGGTGTCTGTGAACATGAAACTGAAAGATATTTTATGTTGAGGAATATATTTCTAACAAGAGGATCCAGAGAGAGGGAGAAAGGAAAAGCCAAGAGTAAAGGATGACTCCAAGGTTTTGGTCCAAGCAACAGAAAGAACGGAACGTGCCATTGACTGGGAAGAGATGATTCCAAGTGGATCCGGGAATTTCAGGTGGAGTTGGGAGGGTGGGAGTTTTGCATGAGTTAACTTTGAGATGTCTCAAAGTTGATGTCTCAAATATGATGAATTAAGCCAACATGAAGTAACTGGACACAGTATGGTAAGAAAAGTAAAAGGAAACAAAACAAAATTACAATGATCAGGTAAGTAACAATGTTATAAGGATATGCTACAAAAATCCTAGGACACATTCTTCCTGAGGGACCATTTCCAGTTTTGTGCACATGCTAACCTGCTTTTCTTCCCAAGAGCATTTGAAGGCAAAGGTATCTGTCTTGCCTTCAAGAAAAAAAAAAATTTCTTTCCACATATATTTTTGTTGTTGTACCAATGATATATAGCTATTAAACATGGTTATAAATATTTAAACTATTAATGGTTGTGTTACACATTATAAATAGCTTTATGAGCTCACCAAGCACTGTAAGTGATACACTCTGGCTCCCCAAGGAACTGTGGATAAAGTCACTGCCACGGTGGAGGATATAATGTACATTCACCAGTGACAAATGAGTGCTATGTCAGTAACAGATACTACACTGAGTTTATTTTAGTCAGTAAAATTGGTGGCAAAGAGAGGATATTATGTAAACTGATCTCATCTAAATGATAGGACACTATGAAAAAACATTCAAATTCTTAAAGAGTTAGCATTACACCAGAGGAATAAAATAGTGGGTTTTTTAAATCCTGTAATTAATGCAAAAGAATGTATCAATGGTATTGGTTATTTAAGAACCTTATATACTGCATTTAGAATTTTGCTACTCTTATCTATTTCTTTCCCCTTTTCTGTCCTCATTTTTTAAAATTTTCTTCTTTCTTAGGGGGATTTCTCCTTCTTATCTTTAAGATCACAGTTACAGGTTAAAATCACCGAGTCATCTAGGCAGGCAGCTGCAGTATGAGATGCAGAAGGGAAGATGGGCCAACCTGACAGAGGTCCGGTTTCCTGGACACCAGCAGTGTGGTCCTCCTCGGGTTGGTTACTTCTCTCTGTCGGTCTTGATTGTGTGGCACATATCCATTCCTCTCTCGGCTTTCTCATTGGTAAGAGAAATAAAGCACAACCCAGCAGTTGTTGTAAAATTAAGTGAATTAATGTAGAGGCTTACTAAGTATACTATACTAATATAATTAATATAATACAGTATTATAATAATTGCCATTTTCTAATTAAGATTAACATGGGAAAAGGGACTTTAGGCTGGTTATATTTTTGGTCCTTAATTATTGAGCTCCTGACTTTATGTCATGCCCTTTACTGGGTAGTTATCGTACATAATCTCTAATCTTTACAGCAACTCTGAAAAGCAGTATCATCTTTATAAGGAACTGAAGATGATAGTTACAGAAGTGATGTCCTCGGAGTCACACATTTCAAAAATGACAAAGAGATGTTGGTCCAGACCTCGTGTTCTAATCCTAAACCTGTGCCCAGTTCCTCAGCCATAAAGACAGGAGAGGTCCGTAGCGGGAGGTCCCTTGACAGAGCAGCCCTGGGCTCCGTGGGCCTGTACCCCGGGCTAGTCCTGGGAAGACAGGGCTCGCATCCCTAAGATTACACTAGATCATCTTTAAGAATCCAGGAAAACAATTTCCTGGAATGAGTGAAGATTCTGGGGTTTATATGTTTTTAAAGTGTGGTTTGTTTTTGCAACATCAATTACCTAACTAAATCCTTTGGTGTTCTCAGATTAATCTCACACAAGTACTGACGTCGACACGGAGAAGGAATTTCCTTAGGTCTGAGTCGGCAAGAGAAAGCTGTCTAGAGTACATAAACTCTGTTTGCTCTTTCATTCTGTTCATTACATGCTTTAAACATTCCCACAAAAGAGTAAAATTATATGCTGCAACAAAGAACACAATATATTGTATTTCCATGTACTTACATTGTTTCAGGTATTTTTAAGAATAATTTATTAACTAGTTTTAGTAATAAGGCATTATTTTTAAGATATTTTGAGATATCATTTGCTCACTTCTATATTAAATATGGATAAATAAACTTGATTTAACTCTTCATTTCTGAACAAAGGATGTGAATGTCCTCTGGGATTTAAAGAAATTAAAATGAATTTATATTTCCTGTGTTTTTATTTTGTTAATTTGAGCTTAGAATCAATAAGTGTGCACTATATCAAGCATCTCTCAGATATAGAAAAGTTGTCTTATGTTACCTAAAAGCCATAATACAAAAATTTTGTCCTTCATTTTTTATTAATGCAAAGTGATTTATTAAATTTTATGAAGATACAATGATAAATTAATTCTACCTCCACCCCTCAAATAGTCTTAAAAAGAGACTAATAATAGTTTTGGTGATGAAATACTGTATTTAAAATTGAGGATAAGAGGAGACTTCAGCATTAATTATTTTATGAGTGTTTTTTAATATGTAAAGTTAAAATACAAAGGTGACATGAGAAATTCAATTTCTTTTTTATTAAAATCAAGACAATAGATATAAATTATAATACTAAATAAAGTAATTAATATAATTCTATGATCCCTGATGCTTCTTTATAATTTATAAAACTTCTGCCAATTTTGTGATATAGTTCTAATTTCATAAAAACTCTCACATTAACTAAATTAGTATACTGCATTTGAAGTAACACATGAGAATCTATACAATAAAATATTACATTGATTGATTGTGAAACTTAACAGTGCTTAACACTTACTTAGCACTTTATAGCCTCAAAGCACTTTACAAACATTAACTAATGAATCATCATGTCACTGATGTCAGAAAGGTGGTAGAATTCCCATTTCTGAGATGAAGAAATTAAATAAAGTGGCTCGTGGCAATGAAAGACATTAGAAAGTCTAAATATCAACACCTCAGGAAAGTTTCAACTAAATGACTAGAGCAGAGAGTTGGCTATATGTATATGATGAAAAAAAAGCAGTGCAGGTTAATAACATATTACAATCCTAGCCACATTTTAAGTATGGTGTTTAAAAGAATATATGGCCATTGTCAATCCATATTTTCTTACTAGCATTTGCTATTCCCAAAGAATCATTATGTAGCTAAATCTACCTAGTATTTCATATTTTTAAAATATAAAATTTTTATAATTAAATGAATTAAAAAAAAGTTGCTTGGTAGTTTTCAATTTTTCATGATTAATCATGTTTGACAGAAAACATGAACTACTAGAAATGTTAAAAAATCATCAAGAAAAACTAATACAACCAAAATTTTTAAGTTATCACCAAGTCGGGATGATTTTTTTAAATAAAATACTGGTTTTAGAAAATACAATCAGTAAAAGTTTTACAGATTCTTAAAGACATGTAAGTATACTTTCTGCTGCTTTCACAGAGGCACCCCAGCTCTGGTCTCCTTTTTCTCTACCTGAATGAAACTTGCTTTCTTCTCACTCCCGTTCATCTTTGTCCTTGAAATCTGTCCTGGGTAAGTCAAGGACCTGAAGGTCGCCTGACACCTGGATGTGCAGGGGCAGGGCCAGCCACCAGGGCAGAAGCTGTCAGATAACAATGTTATTACAGGATTCCATATTAACCAAATTTTCAAAGGTCCATACTGGTTTTATTTTAATTTCTCAATTCCCACAGTGATAATTTTTTAATTGGATTTGAGGAGGATGTCAATATGGTGACATGGTGCCAGGTAGCCATGGAGCAAATATACCCCAGAAGACTAACTCTAAAAGCAGAGCACATTGACATATTTTTGCTTCTGTGAATTTCATGTTTATATCAGTCCTGACTTGCACAAAAGTGAGCCCCAAAGCTAAAATTTCTATAAAAGCACCTTTTTAATGTTTATTTCCACAGATAGTATTTATTTTTAATTTTAGAGAAAGGGGAAAAGAGTGAGAGAAACATTAATGTGTGGTTGCCTCTCACACATCCCCTACTGGGGACCTGGCCCTCACCCCAAGCATGTGCCCTAACTGGGAATCAAACCAGCAACCCATTGGTTCACTGGCTGGCACTCAGTCCACTAAGCCACATCAGCCAAGGCTATAAAAGCACTTTTTAAAAAATGATTTATTTATTTAAATCACATCAAAAATTTCTGTCCCTTTGGTTTTTCAATTACAAAATACCTTTGTAAATACAAAAAAATCTGGTCCACTTAATTTATTTTTCAAACTCCAATATTTGTTTTAAATATAAATATTTTAAACATGTATACTTAATGCACTCTACACATATAAGGCAGTGAGAAAGAGAAGATAAACTCATTGGAGCATAACTCATCTGAAATTTTTCAGCTTCTCCTTACTTTGTTTTTCTGTATCTTAAAGCATCAAATTGAGTTTTGAGATTTGAATTTTTAATAAAGAAAAATAACACATGCTTTAAGTTCTGTTCAATAGCTATATTTATTATTAAATTCTGAAAAAAAATTCTATAAATGCATTAAGATGCACAGATTTTATAACTATGGAAAATAAATCAATAGACATATTTTCAAGGAGAAAAATGGAAAAGGGAGTAAGAGTTTTTTTTTCATAAAATGTCTGGAGGTAGTGTTTGTGTTAATGAGAAGCATTATCTTACCAAAGAATCCTGGTATCCTCATTTCCATTTATATAGGAAATTGATTAATACTTAACTAATTGGCACATGCAAACGGGGATTAACTGAATTTACTTTTTTTCACAACTCAACAATTGTAACTTAGATCCTTACTTAGATTTAAATCTTTTATTATTTCTGAAGGCAATCATCTTCCTGTTGTTAGAAATAAAATATCAAAGCACCATGCTAATTATAGCTTTTTTGTGTCTCACAAATTAACTAATTAACATTACTGAAAAGCGAATGTACAGTGAGCAAAGTTGATACTACTGAATTGGAGTCAAGCCTTTCACACAATATAATGATGAGATATATGCTACTGAAATCCATTGGGTCAGATACACTTTGGAACTAGTAAGTATAGTTAAATATTTAGTTGTACTTCCAAAGAACAGCTTATCCTAATGTTTTCATGCAATTACACCTGTGAACTTTTTGCAATTAGCTCTCCTAAGTAGATGAGACTAAGAAGATGGGAAAACAGAAAGATGTACATGGCTAGAAAAGCAGTTTTTTCAGTAAAATCTCAAAAGGTTTATGGCCTGCATGATTTGCTTGGGGAAACTCTCTACAATCAGTATATTCATGGCTTTGGATTAGCTAACTAGTACATTTCAAAACCTATGAATCTGACAATAATGATTCTTTAGGTTCAGGGCAAAAATCTTGTTTAACAGTTTATATAAAGGAAAATGGCTAGATATTTCTGAGAGCTCTAAACCCAATTTATTAAGATGCAAACTTATTCTATGGTGGAATAGTCAGAATCAGAAGCATGTTTTGAGGAGTAGCCCTTAATGGTCTTTACCAAAAGTATTGGGAATAGGATTTACCATTGGTTGTATGCATATCAATTTTTTATTGAGTAGCTATTATGTGTCAGAGAATATACTATAATCTCAATACACAAGAGTGATCAAGATTGGCCAGACTCTCCCCTCAAAAAGAACACATAGGTATAGGAGACAGAACAAATATGTAAACAGAAAAAGAATTAAATAAATGTTGTGATAAATCCTCTGAATGAAAAAGAATTGACAGTTGGTATAAGTACTAAAGTTATAAGCTTGATAAATAGGAAGATCTGGTCATGGAAGACACATGTCATTTCAGGCAGATGTTCCAATAGTAAAAAAGCTAATGTGACCAAGGAACTAAAGAAAATTTCTGTTTGTTTTTCTCTTGTTAATCTGTCATTGGCCAGTCTAATTTCCAGGCCCAACTGGAGAACCTACAGTGGGCGAAGAAGAGATTGTTTTCTTCCCTACACTACCTTATTTTGTTTGCTCAGGAATTACGGTGAGGTGGAGAAAGAAATGAGGGTAGGGCTAAGGTGTGATAGGGGGCACTTGTGGAGGCACATGTAGGAAGTGTTTGGGAAGGGAAAGACTGGACATAAAAGGCAAAGAACATATTATTAGCAGGAAAATGGCACCCAAATGTTACTGCTGATTGGACCTCAGTTCAGTAACCTCAGTACTTGAGTTCTGGCTAAGGAAGAATTCAGAGTCAAAACTCAAATTTAAGCCACAGTTTATTTAGAACATCACAAAGGTAGTAGAAGTGAACCATGGAAGAAGTGAGCCAGCTGGACTGCATGAGCTCAGGAAAAAAGTTACAGAGGCAGAACAAAGAAAAGCCTTGGAGCTTAAAAGAAACAAAGACAAGGGTACATGCCTGTGGGGGGAAAGGGGATGGAAAGGCATGGCATATGAGAGAGAGAGAGAGACAGAGAGAGAGAGAGAGAGAGAGAGAGAGAGAGAGAGAGAGAGATCATGCTGGTCCTCCATCCTGAGGGTCTTTATCAACCCTCTAAAGGCAGGGATCTGCCCTGGCAAGGTGCTGTATTTCAGTTGGTTAGAGCATTATCCCTATACTCCAAGGTTGCAGAACAACAAGCCTATGTTTCTCTGTCAATCTCTCTCTCTCTCTCTCTCTCTCTCTCTGTCTCTAAAATGGAACAGTAAAAAATACATAAAATACAAATTAAATGTGGGGATCTTAGGGGAGGTTCCAGGGGAGTCTCAATGGAATAGTCATCTGTTTTTCAGATGTATCTTTTCAGGGTCCTGGTCTCCACTGATTGGACAGCACCAGTGTAGGGTGTCACTAGTCATTACAGTAGACCCTGATGTCAGTCATGGTGTACCTGTGCCTAGCCTTGCTGTCTTTCTGGGCCTAGAACTGAAACACAGTTGAGGTCTATGTTATCTCTGGTTTTACCAAAACTGTGTTTCTGGTTCAACAGACCTTAGGTTTTATTCCCAGGAGTATTTGATTCACTCCAGAAGCTCATTGTCTTGAGGGCTTAATGCTTAAGGGAGTGGTTGTAAAGGGCTTGTATGGGAGTCTTATAAGCCTATTCTCTGGCCCCCTTATTCCTCCTCTATGGGGGTCTAAAATCACACAATCAGTGATGTACTAATGGAGGAAAAGTCACCCTGGGAGTGAGGTCCTTGTTTTCCCTGTTTTGCCCATTGCTAGGCACCTGGGGCTTTCTGCCCTGGTGGCATTGCATATCTAGCCTTCATTCCTGCCCTGCTCATGTCTGGCTAACTGCCTACTACAGGATGAAACCAAAAGTTCGGGACTACATGGTTCCGCATATTCCAACAGGGAGAACAGTGTGACAAAGGCCTGATATTGACCTGAGCATACCACAGGCCACGCTTTACATGAAGGTCTCATGCTTTGAAGAAGATTCAGCCCTTCTGAATGCTAAAGGGTGTTTCAGGTTTTTGTTTAGAAAACGTTAAGGTCTTCAACCATTTAGGTTACTCCAACTCTGCATAACGTAGCCGTAGTGTCACATCCCAACTCTCAGAATCCCTGCAGTTGCTTTCTATTAGGACAAATGTCTTGGTGAGTCAGACATGGCAGCTCTCTACAGAAATCCCACACAGGGTCTCACCCAAATCAGAAAAAAAAAAACAAAAAACCTTGTACAAATATGTTCTATGCGTAGTTTGTTGAGGGGGCGGATGTCATCATCTTTCACCATATTTTTCTCACTTTCAGTGTCCTCCCTATTCATAAGCCATCCATCCACTTGGTCTCCAGTAAATAATGTCTCACTATTTCCCATCATGCAACTGGATAATCTTAGAACTCCTAATTAATTGCCTTTTTTCTCTCTCCTTTAAAAACTGTATCTACTGTCCCTGCCTTCACAGCCTTTCTAGATAATCTAATAAACTAATCTATATTCAAGCTGATAATGGTTTAAATCAGTGTTAGTAGCAACATTTCAGAGTAACTTGGACTAACCAAAATGTTCAGGCTAATGCTGGGAACAGCAGCATCTTGTAATAGAAAGCAATCCCTCTATACCCTTATAATTAGATCAAATAGAGAACTGCCTCACCTTGCTCACAATGAATGTCAGGTCTTGGTAGCTGGCTTCCCAGATTATGGAATGCTTGTTCTAAAAAGGAGGTTTGCCTCAAGTAAAGAGAAGGGCTGTAAATCATCATGTAAATACAGGGAGAGAAAAATTGTTACTGGAAAGGGAGCAAAACCTTTCGTCTTTGACCCAGTGTCCCACAGAGTGGAAAACATTTACTTTGAGATTCCATACACAGGTCAATATACCACAAAGCCAAGAGTGGTTTTTAAGAAACAATAACACTAACCATAAGCCACCCAAGAATCAGAGACAGTTTTCTATAGGCAAGTTTCTTCCCTCACATGCTCATTTTCAAGGCCACATGGGTTGAGGGAAAATCGTACATCCTGTTCAAGTGGTTTTCAGCATGTGTGTATGTGAATGTGTTTTAGTCCTAACATATTTTCCTATCAGAAAGAATAAAATAAAAAAGAAGAAGAAAGAAATAACAAGGAAAAGGCTTAACTACTGTATAAAGAAAAATTTCCACCCGCTTCAAAATTTTAGAGAGAACGCTTAAAAAAGCAAACTTTATTTTATTCATATTTTAAATCCCATTACCTAACTAAAGGGTATTTTGTTCAAAACAAATAAAACAACTTTATTATAAAAGATTCCAATAATAAAAATTAATTATGCATCCAACTTTTAATACTCGACTATTTCTTAGCAAATGCATAAAGTTTATTACTTTCAAACTTTGACTCCAAGAAGGCTACCCTCAATCACTAAAAGTCATTCACGTGTTGCATTACACCAACATTGTCTAGTTCTCAGTTGTTCTACTCGTTATATCTCTCCCCATTTTCCACGTGTTCTAGTGTTACATCTCTCCAAGTCAGCTTCTCATTCAACCTTCTATTTTATATAAATTTTAATATAGTAATATGAAAAAAATCTAATGGAAGAATGACAGATATATGAGTAAAAGGATAAATAAATAAATAAATGAACCAAGCCATTAACTTCCATAATTCAAATGAAGAGTTGTTCAGATAAATATTATCCTTTGATTTAAGAACTACCTAATAAGGAAATAGAAATAAAATATAAGAAGAGTGAGTGACAGAGTCAGTTTTACTAGGATCATTAGTCAAATAACTCTCTCCCCTAGGTACATATTAGATCACTTGGAAAGACTTTCCAGACCAGAAATGTACCATTTGGTATATTAAACTAGTCATTTGCTAAGTAATACCCTGTATGTGTAGTAAACTCATGTAATGTTTGACTCATATAATCAGGGAGCAATTAAGGCTCTGGAGAGTATAAACTGCTTTTCTGTACTACAGCAGTAACCAGTAAGGCACTGCTTCTCCAATTCTGCAGGTTCATAAGAGAAAAGGACTATATTATTAATATTTTAACAGTATAATTAATTCCAAATGAACCTGTGTGGTTGGTACCTTCAATGAAGCTTCTTTATTCATTCTTTGTTTAATAAAATGTTATTTTTGAAGGTGATAATATTAACAGTATCCTAATATTTTAAGTGACAGAAACTGCAATTAATATATTTTAGAGTATATCTTCTTCAAAAGAATTATCTCATTTAATTCCCAAAATAAACCAAAATATATTTATAATTATAAATATATTATAATTGTTCATAATTTACACATGAGGAAACTGAAGCATGGGGAGGAAAATAAATCTTCCAAGCTAATTGAATCTAGAGCTAAAATTTTACCCCAATTCTGTCCAGCTTCTGAGCTGAAGCTTTTAATCATTGGTCTCCTTCATAAGATACAAGGTCTGTCTAGAAGGTACCTTGCCACATAATATGAAAAATAGAGACATTTATTGAAAAGGATACAAGTAACATTGTGCAGAGAACAATGATTCTCCAGTCCCCTTCAAAGTAGACACCTTGGACCTCACACAGTTTTCCCAATCACCATCATCTACCTGTCGTATTCTCCTGAATCTCATCAATGGGCTAAATCTCTTCCTTTTCAAATGTGATTTGGGTTTTGGAAAAAGCCAGAAGTCACAGGGCATCAAATCTGAGCTGTAGTGGGGCTGACTCACCTGAGTTATTTGATGTTTCACCAGAAAACTCTGCACAAGACATGATGCATGAGCAGGCACATTGTCCCTGTGATGAGCCTGCCAATCACCAGTCACCCATAGCTGCAGTCTTCTGAATAGTTTCCACAGGGAAATATTCAAGCTTAACAAAAAATTACAGTACACATGCTCACTCAACAGTGTCTACTGCCCCCAATGACTACTACGGTGAAGTCATTATTGTTCACACATGCACATTCCAGTCCACTCTGCTTGGCTGCCAGGTCACATCAATGTCACGTTAACCGTTCTCTTTATATTAACAATGGCTGGACTTTTTCCGGACACACCTCATATAACCACACGTGTAACCTCCACCAGAGCAGGTTTGTTTATCTGTTTGATACAGAGATATATCACAAGTGTTTAGTTCAATGTCTATTTCAAATAGTGGGCATTCAATAAATATTTGTTGAATAAAAAAATGGTAAATAATGAGGATCATTTTACATCAACTGTATGTCAATCTTCGCAAATAAGTTCTTGACCCTATAAAAATAAAAGCGAGATATTAACCTAAAACAGAAGAGTTGTTAGGGCCTTTGCCAGGTCACTCAGGTGGTTAGAGCATCATCCAGGTATGCCTAGGTTTGGGTTCAATCCCCAGTTAGGTTACATTACAGGAGTCAGCAAATGAATGTGTAAATATATGGAACAGCAAGGAGATGCTTCTCTCTCTCCTCTTTCTCTAAAAAATCAGTCAATTAAAAAAAGAGTCATTAAGATGTATGAGCTAAAGTAGAATTTCTCACGTCAATCACAAATTTTGATAGATGCCTTATCATCAACATAAAATGAAACTTTGTAGAACATTGATATTAGGTTTTATACTTATGGTCTCTCTCCAGTATTTATAATAAAAGGAAGAGTAAGGTTCTTTTTGCTCCTGTTATACATATAAAAATTATACTAGCATAGGCTTAAAAATATATATATATATAACTAAGAATCAATTATATATTATATATTAGTAATCTCTTATGTAGCCTGGGCTTATACATCTTGAGAAACAAAAAGTTTGAAGATTCTAGTCCAGACAGTTAGCCTCCAAAATCGAGGCATTCATCTATATGTAGATAGTAAATGACAGATATATAGAAAGATAGGAGAGGATAGATAGATGATGATGATAGATAGATATAGGTAGATAGCTAGGTGATAGATAGATAGATAGATAGATAGATAGATAGATAGATAGATAGATAGAATCACACATGTATGATTGAAGTCATTTACAATAACAGAGGTATACAAAGAGCCTTCTTGGCAAGGGTTTCTGTATGAAACTTCACGGGAGCTTGTTTCATCCAGGCCTTGAATATTTGAAGAGGCAGAAAACAGAAGAAAGGCTTTTTAGACAGGTGGAAAGTCATGTGAAAACTTTCAGAAAAAGAAAAAAGATAAATATGGATAAGTGTTAGAAAGAAAGATGACTGACAGCAGGAGAAAAATAAAATTAAGGTCACACATTGTCTGTTGATGAAAGAACTCCAATGCTAAATAAATGAGTTAGAACTGAGCTCTAAAGCACATTAGGTTCTTAATTACAGGAACAGCATGATGAAAGTGGTATTTATTTGTCAGCAGTGTTCATTTCTCATCTTTCTTCTTCATCTAAATTATACCTTTTTTCAATACAAAAACAGGTCCACTTGGGGGTTATTTGCAGATATCATTTTGAAGACAAAAAATTTCCAAGTAACTAACTCTAGCCAATAAAGTCTGAATTTAATTATATGAGGAAAAATCAAAACTTGTGTAAAACAAAAATAAATGTTACAACTGGCACACAGTAATATAGAAAAACTCACTAATGAAAAAGCACATTTTTTTTCAGGCAATAAAACTTAGGCAATACTTAAGTGGTGGAAAATATCAACCTACATCCACTTTGCCAGGATTATGGGGGTAGTTTTAATTATCAAGACTCCAGAGACTTCCCTCATGTAAGGAAAATATTACCTAGAGATATAGAATATCAACTTTCACCTTATATATTACAATACGTAGACATTATTTTCATGGGTTTCCACCACAGGAGAAAATCCTTTCAAACAAATTACTTTGCAGTTTTGAATATTTTTCTGTGTATCAGAGGCCAACTCAATAATTCTGAATGCTTTGAGGAGAGAAACACAGGAAATTCTTTCATCTTGTGTTGGCATGTTTCCTCTTCTACACCAGAGTATTGCACTTACCGGTAGTATCGGATGGGGAAGCCCAAGCTGGCTGTCCCTCCACAAACCACAACCATGACCATATTTATCTTATTTGGGAGGCCAGGTTCAAGTAAAGGTTCTCAGATCAGGGTCAAAGGCATTAGTACCTTGGCAAAATTGATTGTAGTAAAATGGCAACACCCTTTGTAAAATACTACAGAACCAAAAATGTCCCCAATTTTGTTTTGGTTTCAAAATAATTTCCTGTGATACACCAGTCCTTCACTGGATACCAATAGCACATTGTAACTACACCCACTAAATCAAACACTACTGGAATCCTTTGAGTGTTTTTTACATTCTGTTTTTTTACTAAGTCAATAACCATTGACTTTTTTTATAGTCTCAGAATTTAAAATCATATATTCAAATGTCTATAGAGACCTGAAGATGATGTTTGTCATCAACCATATTGAGATGGAATTATTCCTAGAGTGAATATGGTTGTTCTACTAATTAGCAAAATATTAAAATCTATTTAGGATTGCATGAAAGTCTATACTAGCTTGTATAAATAAAAATCATAGTAATTAAAGTACTAAAATGACATTGTTTAAAAAACACTTTTACACAATATTATATCTTAGAAAACTACAACTACCTCATAGATGAAAATTGCTGTACAATGTCTTAAACCTAGTACATGTTCAATAAATACTTATTTAAAAATGTATTATTTGATAATGTGCTATGGGAAAACAAAGTAAGGAATCAAGACTAGATTATTATTATTGTATATGCATTTCAGGAATATAAGTAGGAACATAAATTTTATTGTCCATGTTAAATGGATAGATTATAAATTCAGGACATATTAGAAATAAAAATGTTATAGATAAGTAAGTAATTTTGGCCTAAAATCATTTGAATATTTTTTCTGACCCTCATAGACATTTATAGTTAACTGTCAAAGATTATAATAGAATGTATTTTAAAAATAGACATCCAAACTAAAAAATAATTTAGAAATAGAAGTCCTCCTCATTTTATTCTGACAAAAATGATTACACACATATTCTTACTTCAGTTTAGCTACATAATTCATTTAAAAACCAACAAGTCTCTCTAGTTAGTGTTCCTTGGGAGAGTCATTAAATAAACAAATCTCAGGTGCAGCTGCGAAAGCACCTTCTCTACATCAAAGCTGCCCATTTCAGAAGTAGTTCATTTGCAAATTAATGCTGCATTTCAGAGCATCGCTCTGAAAATTTTCAGACCAGGCTCTGTGTACTTTCTGTGACCATGATGCCTCAACGCATCCCTCTATTATGGCCAGTACCTTGGGATTTTTGCGGTACCTCAGTTTTGATTGCCCTTGTTGACTATAAGTACCATACAAACTTCATAGAAATATGCACGTGAATCTTCTATTACATGCCCTTGAAAAACCTTTGGGACAATTACAGTAGAAATCTCTGCTTTACTACCTTCAATCAAAACCATTTGAACTAACAGTATGTTGAAAGCTATAAAAGGATATTATTTTTACAAAAAGTCTTCTAAGCAGAACAATATTGGCAAAGAAAATAGAAACATAATTCATAGTTCTTAAATATAGTTAAAAATAAATAGAGAAACATGGTTTTCCAGAGGATATGGGTGTGTAATATTTTTCAGGTGTCAGGAAAAGTTGTGTTGGATAAAAAGAGTGGGAAAAAATTAAATTTGCCAACTAGGGAAGCACTGGCAACTTGAAAAAGAGACATTAAAAAATTTCAGAAGTTGAAAATCATCAGATCTCTCCTCCCCTATCCACCAGCCACCAGTGAATTCGCCCTGCTAGGAAATCATTAGCCCTTGCTGATGTGGCTCAACGGGTGGAGTGCTGGCCTGCGCTCCTAAGGGTTGCTAATTGGATTCCTGGTCAGGGCACATACCTGAGTTGCAGGCCAGGTCCCCGGTTAGGGGTGTGCAAGAGACAACCGATTAATGTATTTCTCGTACAATGCCATTTGTCTCCCTCTCTTTCTTCCTTCTCTCCAAAAGTAAATAAATAAAAACTTTTTTAAAAAGTATTAAACATTTTCAAGACAATAAAAGTAAAACAAAATATTGATATTAGAATTAAGAGATCTTTCCTTTGTATTGCTGTTGGAATAATCAGATACCCAGTCACTGACACCAGATCCCCCAAGTCTCCCCAAGACTCTCTCTTTCATCCTTTATATTTAATAAATTGTCGAGTTCTTCTAAATACATTCATTCTATCTCTCATATCTCATGTCCTCAAAGAATTCTCTGTGCCAATATCTACATTGTCAATATTTCTCACTTCCCTTCTTCCTTTTTCTCAGTGCATCTTCTTCTCTCTCTAGGCTTATATCTTAAATATATTTTAATTTTAAATAAGATCATGTTGTTCTCATATTTGACATTCCTCAGAAGTCCGTATCCTGTAGGGTAAAGTCTAACCTCCTTGCACTGGTGCCCTACGTAGTCTGCACCCCTGCCTAAATCAATCTCATTCTCCACTGCCCTTCCATACACCTTCTAAACACATGGAGATTACAATGGGTTCCCAAAGACATGCTTCTGTGTCTTCAAAAAAATAATTTTTTTGTCTTTCTCTTCTTCTTACCTAACAAATCCCTATTAATAGATATGCAGCTCATTTATCACCTCCTCTGTGAAGCCTCCTGACCTCACCTCATGTCAGACTTCTTGATCTTTTCTCTATCACAGTTAAAAGGTCATATGTGGTACCCCTCAACAGACCCAGAGTGTCTCGAACACAAGAATATTCTTACTCAATTTTGCATGTGAATGCCCAATGTCTGCAATAGTTCTTTGTTAAATAAGGATTCTAGAGCTGGAGGAGTGAAATCAACATTGTCTTGGGTTCAGTTACCTTTAAGTGGAGCCTGGAATTGGATTTCCATGCAAAGGATTCATTGGAGAGTCTTCTGAGTGCACTCAGGTGAAATCTGCAGAGCAGTAAGGAAAGAGGACAAGGCCAACAACGAAGCTAAGCAAAGGTACACTTTTAGTTGAGTCCTCTCCTCAGCCTGACTTCATCAGAGGCTCTGAAGCATGACTAACGTATCAGAGTTTTGTCCCTTTGAGCCAAAGGGTTAGGCTTTTTGACTACTGTGTTAGTCATTGGTTGGACTTTACCAAGGGTTAGAAGACAAGGATGATGGGAGGCATGGCCTCCCTCTCCACCAGCAAGCCACAGCTAAGCTAATGTCAGTCAAGGGAAGGAAATTCCCTGTAAATGGAAATAACTGTGATCCTCTAGTAACCGGCACTCACAGCAGCTGAACCATGGGTACTTGCAGCTGGGAGGAATCAGGGTAAAACACCAACTTCTGGGCACTTCACCAAGATCACACACACCAGGGGCAAAACCTCCTTTTCAAAAACAGGTTACCTAGAGATGTTTTTCTATTTCACATTTGTGCGTTCTCCTATTCCAATAATTTATAGCTCCACACTCGGAGGAACTGGCTCCTTCACCTGACATGTTTGGGTGCCTTACATTACCTGCACTATATGGAACTATTAACTCTGCAAAGCCACACCCAGGACTTCCGTGAGTTGCAGGGCTGTTGTGCAGTAGGAGTGGCACACTAATCCTTCCAAAGGACACTTCTTAAGCAGATCAAACAGGAGAAAATTGTGTTGCAACATCTAGTGCTAACAACACATTAATATAATTGGAGGGGACACCAAGTCCCCTACAAATATGTACAAAGAATATTTCTTTAGAATATTTATTCCTTACATTTACTATAAAGTACGTTCTCTTTATTACTTTCTTTTTTATTTTGTGTTATAACTAATATTTGGTCATCATTAACTTCACTGCACATTACAGTATATAAATGGTAGGTCACAGATCAGGCTAAAGGCTGTTAAGTTGGTGTGAGGATTTATAATCTTTCCTGGACACTTGGAACTAAATAAATGGTATAACAGCATATTCTAGGCATTTGTCTTAGGACAGAATCATTTCAAAGGTTTGCAGCCCATGAAAACATTGTCATAATAGACATTTATTAATATTGGGGCAATGTTTACACACATAGATAGACAAACAAAACAAATAGAAATACTCTCTCCACCACATTTCAGTATCTTTTTAAAGTTACTGCATTAATGTAAACAAGTACTCCAAATATTTTCTAAAATTGGGGTATCAGAAAATACTAGAGATAAAATTAAGTCCCCCAAAGAATTTTTCTCCTAGATTACCAATAAGCAGAGACACTGAAAATGAGACAGAATGTCCCTGCTAACACACATGCCAGTTTTAATCACTAGCAACCACAAAGATGTATGTAGCAATAAGAAACTGCTGGCGTTTTAAAATTTGATTTTGCACATTTTCTGTTAATGCACTAGATCCTGATCACACATTCCTATTAAGATCATCATGTGCTAATGAAAGAGAACACTGCTTGCTTAAAGCTAATTTGGAGAAATGGTGTAAAAGTCCAACGGCATCAACGCGGCACAGCAGCAAGGGATGCGGAAGGTGCACAGTGAATGTCAATAGCAGTCATGTGTAACCGCGGGCAGAGAAGGGTGTATATTAATTCGGGGAAATTTGGCCCCACTCCAAAGATTTTTACAATCCCTAGACTATTTTTAAGAAGTTCTCCAAATTGAATCACATATTGAAAATGGAAAGAACAACTAACTGCATCCAGTTCAGGTATGAAACTAAAGATAAGAAAATTCAGGCAGCCCTCAGCAGTGTGGTTTGAGCAGATAAAAATGCAAAACGTCCAAACCCTCTGACTGTAGAAAAGTCTCAACATTTGCATTTTGTTTCATTTTATCCTCGGGCAGTATATTAACGCACAGGGGATTCATATTATAATTTTCATTAGCATCGAGTGCTCTAGATTCCAGTTGAACATATATTACTGAAACCTTGATTTCTAATTTTTAACAGTTGAAAAAGCAAGTGATTATATCCTTCTCTAAAACAATTTTTTAAATGACCTTCTATTGTATTAAACCAGTTATACAGAAAAGAAGTAATTTAGTAATAAGAACCCAAATCAGTCTGTTTCTATTCCAATGAAATGAGGAGATGGGTGAAATGCAGCAATAAAATCAGCTGAATAATTAAGACAAATAAATTTTGATTTATTAACTTTGAGACAAGTGCAGTCATGGAGTGAATAGAGCTTAGAAATGATTTATTTGGATAAATTGAGTTTCAGATAAATGGATATTTTTAAATCATTTTATGAAAACATTTCTAAAATACATTATGCTATTTCTTATTGTATTTAAGGAAGGCAAGCATACCAATCTTTTCTTAATGAATTAGGGCTATTTAATAGATGTAAGATACTTTCCTGTATTTGGTAGAATTTTTAAATTCATCCCTAGAAGGATCACATACTACTATAGCATTTAAATGTTGCAAACAAACATGCTCTGAATTTTTGAAGTAATTACAATTTTTCTCTTTTGCTACATGTCCCCACAGTTTACCATTTTTATGGTCAGTGTTTCTGCCTTCTTTCACATACGGTAGCTTTGTCATCCTACGATGTTTTTCACAGTAGCTCTCATCATTTCTAATTTCGGCAGCCATTACTCTTGTCTGTTTCTTCTCTCTTCCTACTCACATTTTTTTTGCCTATTTTCCTTTGCATTTCTTTATAAGTTTGTACATATCTTGACTTTCATCTGATAAAAGCTGATTTTGAAAGCTAGCTCCAAAACACGTGGAGGCTGGTTATTTTTTCTTCTGTGATTTTTGCATTGGTAACAATTTTCTGACAATTTTTGTTAATGTTTATGCTCAGCAGCCTTGTTTTCAAATTATTTCTTGGTTTTATTTGTTTGGTATTTAAGACAGTTGAGTGTTCTAAACACCTGAGGGACTCTTTCTGTAGTGATTAATTTCTTACCTTTTATAACAATGTAAGTGTATGAATTCCTCCAAGGGCTTTAAACTATTTCCCAAACTTTCCCCTAGATAATTAGCTTACCCTTTTGTTTTTTTATAAATGTTTCCATGATATCGGTGTTGCATATCAAAATATAAAAATATGGTGAAAAATTCCTTTCTCTTAGTTATATTGCTTGTAGCAAAAAAGAAGTTATTCCTAAAAAAATTGTTTTTCTTTGGTATGAATAACTCAGAAATCTTATTTAAGTTAAGAATTTATTACATACCAGTCACATCCTTAGAACTAAACTAGATATCATTTAAATGTAGGGAAATTATCCAGATCCACAGTAGAGATTTTAAGAAATGACAAAATAAGATCATTTCCTTAGAGGTAGTGTTTGTTTTGAAGGTTTCATTGCATTGATTTAAATTGATGGATTAATTTATTGGTTGAGCTTCCAGAATGTTAAAATAGTCATCAGCCATTAAAAGAAAATATAGCACTACCTTAATATTATTGAGATTAAAATAGCATTCTTATCTAGGAACTGTTAAAAGATAAACTGAGGCATATTAAAATTTTTAAGAGCTTATTTGAGCATAAATCTACTTCAACTGAGCAGTACCAAATTAAAAGTGAGTAAGAGCACTTCACCAACAAAAATTAGTGAAAAGACTTATACAGAGAAAGTGTGGAAGCGGAAAAAAAGAAAATCTTTGGATTATCAATAGTTTAAAGCCTCATTGAGTGTGTCCTCAGCATTTTGGTTTTGTAACCTTGAGGTATTTACAAGCCTAGATTTTGTGTTGGTTTGCTTCCATATGCCCTATGGCCATAGAGCCACCTCAGTCTAATGGCCTTCTGTTTAATTAACTTCACAACACATAGATATGTTGATGGAGGATTGTTTCACTTAACTCTTAACTAATACAAAAGGCCCATCAAAGCTGGTTTCTGCTTAGGTGTCTGAGCTGACTTCTACAGAGACAGCCTCATTAAATCTCTTCAGTTACACCACCTTCACATACTTATTTGATTTCTCTCTACAGTCTATTTTCTCTCCTTATTATCATTCTCTTACCTCCCACTCGCTTTGGCTAACTTTGATCCTTCAGGTCACTTTAGCAGTTATTTCTCCAAGAAAACTTCCAGATGCCCCTCCCTAATTCCAGGCCAGAGTACGCAGCAGGGTAACCAGCATAAGGACTGCATTACAATCTTGACCTTCTGTGCAGATTCTTCATTTCATAGCCAGCACAGCCAATCAAAATTGAAACCTTTCCTGAAATGCACACTAGTGACCATTTATCTAGGATTAGATTTGGTTTCCTTAAAGAAAAAGCCAGGCTAATATTTATATAAACCTTCATCTATTTTATTGTAAAACTAAATTTTTAAAAAAGTGAAAGGAATACTTTTGAGCATAGGAAGAAGTTAATATTTATCAGTAAGGATCTTTCAAGAATAGGTATCAGAGAAAAAAAAGAAGGCATGGATGTTAGGTGAGGAAGGATGAGAGAGATACATGGGAAATATTACTACCAAGGTGGCTACTGCCACATTGTGACTAAATGTAGTGGGAATATATTCCATTTTCAACTGAATCATTTATATGTTAATAAGGTTTCTAGAGCAGTGATGTGGCTACCAATGGAATTAATCACATGTTTTCTATTTAATCCAAAGACATTATGGGATATGCAAATATTCAAATGTAATATTAATTGAAGTAAAACAATATGACCTTGGAAAAGTGGTCAACCAGAAATTAATGTTTATGTATCCTAAAACTCCATTGTTTGGAAATAATGTAGCAATGAGGAGAAAGACAGAGACTTGATTCTACCACAAAATTATGGGTAAAATGCTGAGATGCTTTGAGGAATCACTGAAAAATATAATTGTGTCAAAAATAAATCAGAAAGCCAGAGCTTATAAAAAGAAGAGTTAGTGTTGACTATGGTTTCCTACTAATGATATATGGAATATCTAAATGAGGTTGAAATGTATAGTGCAATCCATAGAAATAAATAGCATGCATAAAGATTGGAAATCTTCAGGCAAGAGGAGTCACTCATATCTATAAGAACAGCAATCTGAAAAATGAAAAACAAATAATAGATATATTTCTGTGGAAATATCCCCAGACAGGAATGCAGATTGGTGCAGCCACTGAGGAAAATGGAAAAGGCATTTTGACCCAGCAATTCTACAGCTGGAATTATACCCTAAGAACCCTGAAACACCAATCCAAAAGAGCCTATGCATCCCAAAGTTCATAGCAGCACAATTTATAATAGCCAAGTGCTGGAAGCAACCTAGGTGCCCATCATAAATAAGTGGATCAAAAAACTATCATACATTTACATATTGAAATTCTATGCAGCAGAGAGAAAGAAGGAGCTTATACCTTTTGCAACAGCATGGATGGAACGGGAGAGCATTATGCTAAATGAAATAAGCCAGGCGATGAGGGACAAATACCATGTGATCTCACTTTTAACTGGAACACAATCAACAAGAGAAAAAAGGAAACAAAATATAACCAGAATCACTGAAATTAAGAACAATCTAACAATAGCCAGAGGGGAGGGGGGAGGGGACAATGGAAAGAAGGGTTTTCAGGAACTGCTATACAGGACACATGGAAACATCCCCAGACATTTTTAAACTGTAGATTAGGATCAAGATAGCTTATTTAATGGGGCATATATATACAGGGGTGGGCAAAAGTAAGTTCACAACTATGAATATGCAAAACACAGTTTATTGTTGTATCATTATTTATTAAATGCTTTGTTATCTATTTGTATTACAACTGTACACATACTTTTGCCCACCATTGCATGAGTGCACATTTGCCTATGTTTGTGCGTGGCTAGATAATATACAAATATAATAGATGATTGATAGCTATTCTTAATGTATGTATGCATACACACAAGCATGTATCTTACAAGTTATGGATAATTTCCATTACATGTGTTATAAATCTCTCACAGTTCAATGACAGAAAAAAATGCACATATGAAGTCTCTATTCAGATAAATTTATAGCTCTACCATGAACTCTTAACCCTACATTATGTGTCCCTTTGATTTCCACAACTTACTAGTAGCCATCAGTGTATTCCTGATTCCTTAGTCTACAATCCTCCAGTCAATTTACTACAGTTTTGGCTAACAGGAAGAACTAGTCTTGGCTAATAGGAAGAACTATTAGCCAAGAATTATTTCCAACTTCAATCTTTCTTCTAACTTATACGAGCGTGGACCCCAAAAAAGGAATTTTTTAATAAAAAGTGTTTATTTATTCTTATATGTTTAAACTTCAGTCACCTTCAAAGTACTCTCCATTTAGTGCAATACAGCTATCAAGACTTTTTTCCACTGCTCAAAACAGTTTTTGAATTCATTGATTTTGATGCATTTTAATTCTTCTGCCGTTTTTCTTTCACTTCTTCCACATTGGCAAAACCATTTCTTTAAGGACATTTTTCATCTGAGGAAACAAAAGTTTCTCAGGGCAAGATCAGGTACATAGGGAGGGTGGGGCATGCAGGTCATACCAGTTTGGGTCAAAAACTGCTTAACTCTCAGCACAGTGTGGGCAGGTGCACTCATAAATCGCCCATCATGAAATGGGAAAATGTGTTGAAAGAGTCTTCAGAATCATCTGCTGGGCTGCACAAAGCCTCTCACAACAATGCCAGCTAGTACACTGATACAGCTGGGTTCCTAGAATACTCACCTAGTGGGGAAAACCTGCACTCTAAGAGGTCCACCCTCCAGAGGATAATTCTGGGTTTTTTGGAGTCCACCCTCCTATACCACACCTGCCACCAGCAGAAAATACCAATAATGCCTAAGACTTTATTGTATAGCCTGCCAATCTATGGAGAGTTTTGAACTCATAGCAAATGACTTATAAATATCTATTGACATATGCAGCTTGCAATTCCACCTTAAAAATCTAGCCCAAGATGGTAGCATAGGTAAACGTGGTACTCTCATCCTCATACAACCCCAACAAAATTACAACTAAACTATAGAACAACCATTAGTCAGAACCACCTGCAATCTAGTTGAACAGAATTCCTACAACTAAGCATTTAAAGAAGAAGCAACACTGAGACAGGTAGGAGGGGCAGAGATGCAGAATGGCTGATCCCACACCCTCTTGTGGAAGGGATACCTAGCTGCAGAGGTCACCCCTGAGAAGTGAGGGGACCCAGCATCACACCAGACTTTCCAAACCAGGGTTTCAGGGCCAGGAACAGAAGTCCCCAAAACTACTGACTGTAAACATCAGTAGAGATTGAGGCTGAGGTTGATAGATATCTTCTAGAGACCCAGGCACTTCCTCTTAAAGGGTCAATGTATAAACTTACTCAGACCCACTCACTCTAAGCACCAGCACTGGGGAAGCAGATTGAAAGGAACTATGGAAATACAGAGAAAACTGAATTATCCAACAGTTTTGAGGGGTTGAGGAACAGCTTTCTTCCAGAGAGAAGTTCTTGCAGAAGCCAGTATTCTTTTTCTGTGAATACAGACACACACACACACACACACACACACACACATACACACACACACACAGCTGGCAGGTGGGTGACATTCCTGAGTCTCCATCAACCTGGTTCATACTCTTCCTCCTGCCCTGGTGATTCACTGAGACCCCACCCCCCACTAACTGGCAGGCCCACATAAGCTGTCTCCAGTGGCTTTTCCATATGAATGGCCTGTCTTGATGCATTTCCTGATATCTCTCAAATAAGCAGCAATCTGGCCTCAGCATTCCCCATATCTCTTGATATGTAGCCCCAGGCCAGGCAATAGCAGCCACCAGCCTTGGTTTGTAGCTTAGCCTCATGTGCACACCTTCAAGCCCAGCACAAGTAGCCACCATCTTCAGATTGCTTTGCAGTTTATGCCATGATCCAAGCAGAACTTAGGCAACTGCTGACCTTGACCTGTACCTACTGGGAGGCCCCAGGGCCAGTGCACATAATAAAGTTTCAGATCATGTCAAAGTACCATTCAACCTCCTCCAGAAGCAACATACTCAAGGGGAAGACTCAACAGGCACAAGAGGCCTGCAGGAGTAAGTCCTGCTCTATGGGGTCTGCTGCTTCACAGCTGATCCTTCTTGGTGGTTGCAGCCAGTCCTTGGAGCTAATCAGCCTGGGGGTCAATCTGTCCCATCAACATGTCAACAACAATCAAGTCTCAACTACAAGGGGCGAGCATACAAAGTCCACACAAGGAATGGGGGCACATCTGGAGTGCCCTGCTTGGGTGAATGGGCAGGCTGTGCCACTGAACCATACAGGACACCTACTACATTAAGCCACACTACCAAGACACAGAGTCAAAGCAGCTCTACCTAAAATGTAGAAACAAACACAAGGGACTGCCAAAATGACCAAAGAAACATGTCCCAAATGAAAGAACAGAATAAAACTGCAGAAAAAGAGCTAAGCAAAATGAAGACGAACAATCAACCAGATGAAGAGTTCAAATCACTGGTTATAAAGATGCTCAATAAACTTAGGAGAAGAGTAGATGACTTAATCAGAACTTCAATGAAGAGATAAAAATCATAAAAACAGAACTAGAATACATGAAATAGAACCAGTCAGAAATGAAGAGTACATTAACTGAAATGAATGCATTGTAGGGAATCAACAATGAGGTAAATGAAGCAGAGAAACAGAGATTTGGAACAAAGCAGAAAACACGCAGTCAGAATAGCAAAAAGAAAAAAGAATCCCAAAAATTTAGGATGTGGAATCTCTGGGACAACTTCAAGCATATCAACATTAACATCATGGGAGTGCCAGAAGGAGAAGAGAAAGAGCAAGAAATGGTAACATTATGTAAAAAAACAAGGAGGGAAATTTTTCTTAACCTGGTAACAAAAACAGACATGCAAGTCCAGGAAGCACAGAGTCCAAATAAGATGAACTTGAAGAAGCCAACACCAAGACACATGCTAATTAAATTACCAAAGATTAAAGATGAAGAGAGAATCTTAAAGCAGCAAGAGAAGCCTTGGTCTGAGTGGCTCAGTTAATTGGATCATTATCCCATAAACCAACAGGTTGCAGGTCTGATCCCTAGGCAGGGCACATAACTAACTAGGTTGCAGGTTGAATCCCTGATTGGGGCACATATGGAGGCAACTGGTCAACATTTCTCTCTCATATTGATGTTTCTCTCTCTCTCTACCTCTCCCTTCCTCTTTGTTTAAAAAAAAAAAAAGCAATGAAAAAACTGTTCTACAAAAGAACTTCAGTAAGTTTATCAGATGATTTCTCAACAGAAACTTTCTAGGTCAGAAGGTATTGATTGGCAAGGAATCAAAGGGATGGGAAATTAGGACCTACAACCAAGACTACTCTACCCAGAAAAGCTATCATTTAGAAT